>JAXIVD010000549.1:135145-142324 GCA_036785275.1 Cancer borealis | reverse complement strand
AGACGCGTAACTAACAGTACATACATGAGAGGCTGCAGCAGGAGGAGGAGGAGGAGGAGGAGGAGGAGGAGGAGGAGGAGAAGAGGAGGAGGAGGAGGAGGAGGAGGAGGAGGAGGAGGAGGAGGAAGAAGAAAGGCAGTGTCATTCATGCGATCCCAACAAAACAAACTCACCTCTCTCTCTCTCTCTCTCTCTCTCTCTCTCTCTCTCTCTCTCTCTCTCTCTCTCTCTCTCTCTCTCTCTAAACGTTTCACAATACCCCAATAACTGGATCCACTTTTCTACCACCACCACCACCACCACCACCACCACCACCACCACCACACCATCACCACCACTACTACTCCTAAAACAAAACTTCTGTATCTTCCATTTTATTGAGTATTATAATGGTCTCCTGTAACCCCCTCCTCCTCTCCCCCCCTAAGCAAGAAAAAATGTAATAGGCGTAGTGTTAACCTCGCTACAATAGGCCTATATAGTTAACTTTTCATGATTTCCGGTCTGGGATGGTGTGTGTGTGTGTGTGTGTGTGTGTGTGTGTGTGTGTGTGTGTGTGTGTGTGTGTGTGTGTGTGTGCGCGTGTGTGTGTACTTGTTATAGCTCGTGTGTTTACTTGTCAGTACACATACGACTGACATTCTCTCTCTATCTCTCTCTCTCTCTCTCTCTCTCTCTCTCTCTCTCTCTCTCTCTCTCTCTCTCTCTCTCTCTCTCTCTCTCTCTCTCTCTCTCTCTCACCACAAAACACGTTCACCCACGCCCACACCCACCCCTGCTGCCCCCTGCTGTTCACCCATTCACACAGCCTCTGCTTGAACATGGAGCCAGCTATACATAATGCTGCAAGGACGACAATGGGGCAGGCACAGCACCAGGCGGAGGGAGGAAGGAAGAGAGGGAGGGAGGAGGGGAAGGAGGATGGAGAGAGGAAGGGTTGAAGGAAGGAAGGTATAGAAGGATGAATGAAGAGAGGGAAGGTATACGTGGGAAGGAGAGGCAGTGAGAGGAGGAAGAGGAGGAGGAGGAGAGAAGAGAAAAGGATGGAGGGAAGGAAAGGGGGGTGTTAGTTGGTATATACAAAGGGTGGCTAGTAGTAGTAGTAGTAGTAGTAGTAGTAGTAGTAGTAGTAGTAGTAGTAGTAGTAGTAGTTCTTTAAAAAAAAAAACATTAATGAAATACAAAAATGAGGTGAGATAAGAAAGAGAATGAAACAGACGATCTAGGAGTCAGCAGCAAATTTCACAAAGTTTCACAATACACACACACACACACACACACACACACACACACACACACAACACACACACACACACACACACACACACTAGTCAAACCGGAAGGGAGGACTAAGAACAAATAGAATTACAAACTGATAAACGCAATATCCTGACACATCAAACTTTTCCTCCTCTTCCCCCTCAAAGTTAAAGTTCAATAAAGTTCAATAAAGTCTCGTGTATATTCTCCGTCTATATATCTTGAATCGTGAAAATTTTGACATGAGAACACAGTTACACCACCATAATACAGACAGACAGACAGACAGACAGACATATATGCCCTTTTGCACTATTACGCAGGCAAACTAAGGAAGGAAGGACGCTCTCTCACTCTCTCACTTGCTATCTCTCTCTCTCTCTCTCTCTCTCTCTCTCTCTCTCTCTCTCTCTCTCTCTCTCTCTCTCTCTCTCTCTCTCTCTCTCGCTCACTCTCTCACTGCTATTGTATTATACTTAGGAATGAAAGTTAATTCTGCTGTTTGTATCATGTAGGAACAGAGACAAGAAGAGATGAATTTGATGATGATGATGAAGGAAAGGGATGGGAAGGGGAAGGGAAAGGAGGAGGAGGAGGAGGAGGAGGGACAAGAGAAGAAAAGGAGGTGGAAGAAAAGGATGAGAAGAAAAGAAGGAGGAATATATGCAATCCTATTACTTATTTTCCTCTCTCTCCCTCTCTCTCTGTACTGAATCTCCTCATATTACAGAGATAGAAAGAGAGAGAGAGAGAGAGAGAGAGAGAGAGAGAGAGAGAGAGAGAGAGAGAGAGAGAGAGAGAGAGAGAGAGAGAGAAGAGAGAGAGAGAGAGAGAAGATAGTGCAAAGCAAGCCCTTCTTCTCACGCCTGTTTTGAATGGAATTAAGGAAAAAGACGAAATGTATAGGCCAGAGGTGATTGGGTGTGTGTGTGTGTGTGTGTGTGTGTGTGTGTGTGTGTGTGTGTGTGTGTGTGTGTGTGTGTGTGTTAACTTGGTACTAGGTAAGAAAGCATAACTAGGTAATCAGCATAGCAACCAACCAACATAACTGACCCCAATTTAAAGGGCTGAGGTGAGGGAAGGTGGTAGGTAGATAGGGAGGGAAGAGGAAGAGGAGGAGGAGGAGGAGGAGGAGGAGGAGGAGGAGGAGGAGGAGGAGGAGGGAGAGAGAGGATGAGAGACTGTCGAGGAGGAGGGAGGAACGAAGAGGAGGGAGGAAAGGAGGGAAGGAGGAAGAAGTTAGTGAGCCGTAACCTAACCTTTAAAACCTTGGGTATACCCGCGCACACACACACACACACACACACACACACACACACCCTAATAACACACTGCCCGAGTCTCACCCTATGTAGCTCCCTATTATTACTAGTATTATTATTGTTATTATTACCTGACGCTGTACTGTCTATGGGGTGACTTGAGGGTCATTAGTGGTGGTGATGGTGGCGGTGGTGGTGGTGGTGGTGGTGGTGATGGTGATGGTAGTGGTGGTGACCTACCTATTCAACCATCCATTCAACTAAACAGGAATAATAACAAAAACTACTACTACTACTACAATAACTTCACTCATCTTCTCTCTCTCTCTCTCTCTCTCTCTCTCTCTCTCTCTCTCTCTCTCTCTCTCTCTCTCTCTCTCTCTCTCTCTCTCTCTCTCTCTCTTTGAAGGTCAATGTCATAATGTGATTCCGTTACACTGCAAGAAACAGATACGCACTTACCATTGTTTGATCAGGTAAGTAAATAAAATAAATAAAATAATATAATAAATAAAATAAATAATATAAATAAATTCCTGTAACATATGGCATCGTGATTGGCTAAACCACCTAAACAACCAATAGTAAGTGTGTTTGTGTGTTTGTGTGTGTGTGTGTGTGTGTGTGTGTGTGTGTGTGTGTGTGTGTGTGTGTGTGTGTGTGTGTTGTGTGTGGTTTATATAATGTTGTTTACCTTGTTTATTTTTGTTTTTTACTTTAATTGCTAATTACTTCTCGATATTTGGCGATGTGTTATATAGTTTCAGAAGAACAACATCAATTATGTATTAACGACCAATTAGGTAAGCTATTACAAAACACAGTTAGGGTTCAGATGTAAAGCTTGGTTAAAAAAAAAGTTACAGTTAGACGTAAGGCCAAGGATTACGACCAAAAGTTGTTTTAAAAGACATGAAACGATAAAAATAAAAAATAAACGGTTATGCAAAGATTCCTATATAAAAGGTAGTTATATCTAGTATTTTATCTTTTTTATTAATCAATTTTGTTATATACTTATACTTATATACTTATACTTACATACATGCCTACTTCTACTACTACTACTACTACTACTATCTACATTAACCTACATAGTTTAATGAAAATATACCTATACATACAAACAGATCTACCTACTACTAACTACAATATAAAAAAAAAAACTATCTCGTCTCAGAATAGTGAAGAGGCTGAAGAAGAAAGAAGAAAAAAATCATTGAAAAAAAAAATACTTCTCAATGTAGCATCATTCCACGACACACACGAGTGATCATTTGTGACGAATGACAAGAATGAATGTGCACTTTTTTTTCTTCTCTTCACACCCCACCCAAGTAACCCTACACAGATGTTACGTAGGGCAGCATACATACATACATACATACATACACACACACACACACACACACACACACACACACACACACACACACACACACACACACACACACACACATTTTATTACAACTCAATCTTGTTTTACCACCATCAACCACAACACTGCAGATGGTCTTGTCAAAACATAACAAAAAATAAATAAGCTCAAAAAGAAGAAAAAAGAAGAAAGTATAACAAACAAACAGACTGACATACACAAACCCAGACTGATAACAACACTTCCTTCACCTACATAACTACTACTACTACTACTACTACTACTACTACTACTACTACTACTACTACCAACAATAACTTCTCTTACAGTCATTTTTTTCAGTACATATAATCAGCTGACAGACTGACTGACAGACTGACAACCGATACACATCTCACACGCCTCGACACTGTATACAAATTGACAAAACTATTACGAGCGAGCCTAGCCAATCACCAGGTCGCGTGAGGGTGTAGTTAAGGATAGTTAAGGTAGTTAGGGGGTCATGATCCCTTGCCTGTTCTTATTGGATAGTGAAGATGGTGAAGATGTTGCAATCACTAGGTACCAACTGACGGAGGGGTGATGTAAAGTAGGATTGAAGGAGGGAAGGAGTAAGGTGGGGTTGATGCACTGTTTATTGTGGTAGTGGTGGTGGTGGTGGTGGTGGTGGAGGTAGTAGTGGTTGTGGTGGTGAAAGTATGTAGGTCGTAGTAATAGAAAATGCGTAAGAAGAAATTGTACTACTTAACCTAACCTAACCTAACCATACCATACCTAACCTAACCTAACCTAACCAAACCAAACCAAACCAAACCTAATTGAACCGAACCAAACCAAACCAAACCAAACCAAACCTAACGTAACCAAACCAAACCAAACCAAACCAAACCAAACCAAACCTAACCTAACCTAACCTTCCTACCTACCTGTCTGTCTGTCTGTCTATTTCCCACCTCCTCCTACCTCTTCCTCCTTCCCTTCTGCCATTTCTCCTCCATCCTATCCTTACATCAAGGTCTTTACCACCCTACCTACCTCCCTACCTCCTTCACTCCCTAGCTCCCTCTCTCCCTGCCTCACCCTTCTTAGCCTGCCTGCCTCAAGTCACGCCCTCGCGGCATTATCCAATCAGACGCCCATTTTCCCTCTTAAGGTGATCTTCCCTCTCTTCTCCCCTCTCTCTCTCCCTCCCTCCTTCTCTTCTTTCCTCCCTCCTTCCCTCTCTTTTCTACTTCATATCTTTAGCGTAGGTGTGGTGTGGGTGGAGAAGGGAGAGAGGGAGGAGGGAGGAGGTGGTGGAAGGGAGAGAAGGAGAAGAAGAAGGGAGTGTTGAGTGATCAGGGTAGGAGAGTGTGTGAGAGAAAGAGAGAGAGAGAGAGATAAAAAAATACATTGATAAATAGAAAGAGAGAGAGAGAGGAAACCGAAGATAATTCAACCTACCACCACTACTACTACTACTACTACTACTACTACTACCACTACTACTACTACTACTACTACCACTACTACTACTACTACTACTACTACTACTACTACTACTACCACTACTACTACCACTACTACTACTACTACTACTACTACTACTACTACTACTACTACTGCAGGAGGGTAAAGGTGTATAGTGTGTACGTATATACAAAGTTATCAGGTAGTTGTGGTGGGTCTTCCCAATGTGGAGATTAGGTTCGGCCCACACACACACACACACACACACACACACACACACACACACACACACACACACACACACATGAAGAGAGAGAGAGAGAGAGAGAGAGAGAGAGAGAGAGAGAGAGAGAGAGAGAGAGAGAGAGAGAGAGAGAGAGAGAGAGAAACAATGGAAGTAAGTAATCAACAAATAAGCAAATTTACCTGATTGCAGAGCCACACACAGAATGGGATACAAAGAAACAAGATCCACGAGGAGGAGGAGGAGGAGGAGGAGGAGGAGGAGGAGGAGGAGGAGGAGGAGGAGGAGGAGGAGGAGGGAGAAGAAACGAACGCTAATAAGGGACATAAAAACCACATTGAAATTCTTAACGAAGGAAAGATAAAACTACAGATAAGGTAAGGTAAGGTTAGGTAAGATAAGGTTAGATAAG
The DNA here is from genome assembly GCA_036785275.1 of Cancer borealis. Classification (NCBI taxonomy): domain Eukaryota; kingdom Metazoa; phylum Arthropoda; class Malacostraca; order Decapoda; family Cancridae; genus Cancer; species Cancer borealis. The sequence continues at coordinate 136,316 of JAXIVD010000549.1, read as the reverse complement.
GTAAGGTAAGGTAAGGTAAGGTAAGGTAAGGTAAGGTAAGGTAAGGTTAGGTAAGATAAGGTTAGAGAAGATAAGGTTAGATAAGGTAAGGTAAGGTAAGGTAAGGTAAGGTAAGATAAGGTTAAGTAAGATAAGGTTAGATAAGGTAAGGTTAGGTAAGATAAGGTTAGATAAGGTAAGGTAAGGTAAGGTAAGGTAAGGTAAGGTAAGGTTAGGTAAGATAAGGTTAGATAAGATAAAGTAAGATAAGGTAAGGTAAAGTAAGGTAAGGTTAGGTAAGATAAGATTAGATAAGATAAGATAAGGTAAGGTAAGGTAAGGTAAGGTAAGATAAGGTTAGATAAGGTAAGGTAAGGTAAGGTAAGGTAAGGTAAGGTAAGGTTAGGTAAGATAAGGTAAGGTAAGGTAAGGTAAGGTAAAGTAAGGTAAGGTTAGGTAAGATAAGGTTAGATAAGGTAAGGTAAGGTAAAGTAAGATAAGGTAAGGTAAGGTAAGGTAAGGTTAGGTAAGATAAGATAAGATTAGGTAAGGTAAGGTAAGGTTAGGTAAGATAAGGTTAGATAAGATAAGGTAAGGTAAGGTAAGGTTAGGTAAGATAAGGTTAGATAAGGTAAGGTAAGGTAAAGTAAGGTAAGGTAAGGTAAGGTTAGATAAGGTAAGGTAAGGTAAAGTAAGGTAAGGTAAGGTAAGATAAGGTTAGATAAGGTAAGGTAAGGTAAAGTAAGATAAGGTAAGGTAAGGTAAGGTTAGATAAGATAAGGTAAGATAAGGTAAGGTAAGATAAGGTAAGGTAAGGTATGGTAAGGTAAAGTAAGGTAAGGTTAGGTAAGATAAGGTTAGATAAGATAAGGTAAGGTAAGGTAAGGTAAGGTTAGGTTAGGTAAGATAAGGTTAGATAAGATAAGGTTAGATAAGGTAAGGTAAGGTAAGATAAGGTAAGGTAAGGTAAGGTAAGGTAAGGTAAGGTAAGGTAAGGTAAGCTAAGGTAAGGTAAGGTAAGGTTAGGTAAGGTAAGGTAAGGTAAGGTTAGGTAAGGTAAGGTAAGGTAAGGTAAGGTTAGGTTAGGTAAGATAAGGTTAGATAAGATAAGGTTAGATAAGGTAAGGTAAGGTAAGATAAGGTAAGGTAAGGTAAGGTAAGGTAAGGTAAGGTAAGGTAAGCTAAGGTAAGG
>JAXIVD010000549.1:102645-130145 GCA_036785275.1 Cancer borealis | reverse complement strand
TGTTATTTGAAAAGACAGACTGAACAATGGTGTTGGATTGTTGCACCTTCAGATTAATGACAGCCTGTCACAAAAACATACTTAACACGTATTACAAATCTGACTCACTGGTCACTAAATGATAGAAAAAATACTGTTCAAAGGAGCATGTTTGGTCATCTAACAACTACGTCCATTGATGTCTAACAAAGTTTACCATCATGTTCTGCACGAGTAGTTTTGTGAGCGGTATTCTCAGTCTTGGATTTGGGTCGGGAGTCTAAGCTTAGAATTATATTAAATGGAATCTATAATATATATCCGTGGGTTACATATTCATTATCATTTTAAAGCTTTTTTTATCTTTCTTTTGATTTACATTTTGTATAATATTAATTTGTAGCTCAATAAATGCTAATCATAATAATAATCTTGTTGTGACCGCTACCACCTAGCAGACGGACGTTTCATAAGGTGATAATATTTTTACGTTTTACACCTTCCTTGTGCCTTTCCACGTCTATTTAAGGGATGGAGAAGCAGTAACACACACATTACTTATTAAGCGTAAATAACCTAATATAGTAATATAAACAGGTTTCAACAGGTATCCTAAGATGGTGGCCGTGTGCTTGCGGTCGATCACGTATATATAAAACCAAAATTGAGATTTTTATCATACACAAAAAAGCAATTATCTATACTTTAAAAAATTGTCTGAAATACCAAACCGTTTTCTACATAAATATTTGTTATATTTGTTTCGTATTTATTTCATGAAAAATGTTTATTTCTAAGGTCAATCATAAAATAAAATAAAAAAATAAAGCAATAATAATGAAATTAAACAAATATAAACCATAGAATAGAACATATAAAACTTATTCAAATAGAAACTAAAGCCCATATGAACCATAACACGAAGAAAAAAGAAAAAACCCCGGTAATTATCTGTTTACATCCAAGAGCGTTAATTATAGCGTGTTAGGTACAGTAAAAGAAGTGTTAGGACATGATCACCTACAAGGATAGAGATAAAGGTGAGTGTGTTGTGTTGTGAGTGTATTATGGTGGGCTGATGAATGTCAGGCTGACGAATCTACAAAAATCGACAAAAATACCGGTATACCGAAAGGCTTCTAATTCCTGTAATACCGGTATATCGGTACACTGGATAGGTGCACATCCCTAGACACACACAATTAATAATTTTAATACTTAGGGCACCAGTTTTGTTGCATATCACGTATATATATATATATATATATATATATATATATATATATATATATATATATATATATATACATATACATATACATATACATATACATATACATATATATATATATATATATATATATATATATATATATATATATATATATATATATATATATATAGTAAAGGACGCAACACTGTTGCCCTGGGGGAATCCGCGGGTGACCAGAAGTACTACATGACTACACAAAACACCAATTGAGACACGCATGGTTCTATTGGTGAGGAAACTAGTGATTCAGCTTAACAAAGTACCAGAGATGTCAATATCAATTAGTTTGGCAATAAGGGTTCCGCGATGTACTGGTACATGGTCAAAGACCTTCACAAAGTCAAATGATAAAATTACCTGGCCCGTGAGTCCCACATCATACCATAGCGTGACCTTGTGGTAGGTGAGGAGTCAGATGCAGACCTATCAGCTCGGAAGCCAAATTGTGCATCATCAAAAAATGGGATGTTCATCAAGAAAACTGTGCGGTGATTTGGTTATAATTGTTTCAAGGGTTTTACATGGAATTGGTGTGAGGCTAGTAGGCCTGTAATTAGTGGATCTCTAATAGAACCCTTTTTAAAAATGGAAGTGACTACAGAGTGTTTCCATAGTTTAGGTACTACAGAAGTTACAGATGATTTAAAAAGGAGATAAAAAAGGTAAGCCAGAGTTTGTGAACATTCTCTGAGTAGCGCATTGGGTGGAGATTGTCAGGACCCATAGCACTATCAAGCTTAATTAACAGATCTGAGCTGGGTCTCAACGTCAGAGATGGAAAAGATAACATATAAAACTGACTCGTGACATTGTTGGTGAGGACTGATGTTGTTTAAGGTTTCAGTGGTGAACACAGATGCAATTGCAGTAACGAACTGATTAGCCATGAGGTGAGGGTCGTCAGTGAGTTGATTGTGATGATACTATGCATTAAATATCAAACTACTTAATTGTATATTCTAAACTAGACGTACGAAACAACACCAAATATAATCACGTACGCCCTTAACTTTATTTCTAAACAGGACGTATAACTATTCTCTTCAATTAAGTGCAGACTTTTATTTATGATACTTACAACTCAGTAATTTGTTTATCCCTGGACGTAACATTTTTATTAATATTGAACATGCATTGCTGAGGTGGGGATGCTTGTGTACTAGTGTACGTCAATATTGAATCGATAGATTTGACGGTTAAGTTGAGTTGTACAGACATTGAAGTGACTGTTCACTCCTGTAGTGATAATACAACAGCTATTCCATTATTATTCTAGATCGCACGGAAGGGATCACTGTTACATTTATCTAAAAAAAAGTCTACATTCAGATCACATAAAGAAAACAACCAGGCCAATAGATAACATTGATAATAGTAACCAAGTGAAGAGCTATTAATCTAACTATAAAAAACCGGCAACTACCACCTTGTACTAACTGCTACACACTACTACACACTAACTACCTATCTAACACCATTTTATACGAGGAAAAAAAGACACTTAAAAGCCAAATACACACTAACATGGAATTAAAACTAACTGGGGATATGTATTTAATAGGTAGCTATTTTATTTTATTCCTTCCTGCCTGGTAGCTCAGTGATTGGTTGGTTGTGGTAGTGTGTGTCTAGTATTTACAAATTCAAGCATACACAATGGCGTCCACGGAAATGATATTACTCTCTGACTCCGACGATGAATTCAAAGTGAGTGAGAAACAGATCGTAACTCATTGATATATATTTAAGTTCATCAGCCACACCATGGCTGAAAATAGGGCTTTTATACCAGACATGAGTGCTTCTGGACAGGAGTTCTAGGTGGCTTGAGTTAGTGTTTGCTTAGCTGACAGGAAATAAAGTTATGATAACGATATATTGGGTAAATGCATAATAGTTAAACCATTACATGAATATGAGTTGAATACAGTATTTTCTTAACATGGAAACGCTGTAACCATATATTAGATAAGGTTAGGTTAGGTTGGAGTTTTGGTATTATTTCACTGCTTTATCCTTATCACTGCGAATATTACCTATGAGCTGCCTTATGCTTGTATAATAAACTACTGCATTGCTTTTCTTAGTTACTGAGATATTAGTTATGTTCAATAAATGGCCGGGAGGGTCGAGAGGGGCGGAATCCTCCTCCCCCGCCGTTAGGTTGAATTTGCATATATTAGGTTTGTATAGAAAAAAAAGATATTAAAGTGTTGTTCGAAAATATCAACCAAGCATTACATTAGCATGGCGTGGCTCGGATGGGTGCAATACTGAAAATTTACAGTTTTGACAAGTGTGTGAGGGAATTATTACACTGTCTTAGTCCTCCCCAGTGACACCTTAGCATTGAAATTGTACACTTAACCTTCTTTAGTCCTCCCATCACACCCAACACTATTGAGCCTCCCATGTAACCCTAGAATCCAGACCTTGATCTTAGATTAGGGGATTTCTGTGTCTTTTCATAAATTGTCACAGCCTTTGTAACCATTAGTATTTGTTGACAAATAGGTAGTGCTTCTACATTCGGTATTACTTTACATCTGAACCAGAATGCTCTAGAGAATTGAATGTTGCATTTTTACATTACCTGATAAATTCTGAGAAGGTTGTACTTATTACTTATGATATTTCCTTGACTAAAATTTCACATATTACCTTACTTTTTTTTTTTTGGTAGATCATACATACAACTAATGTTGAAAGATACTATAAATATTGGATTAAGAGGAAGACACCAAGGTTTGAAAATACCAAGTGCTTACATATCAAGCAGCCGTACCCCGTTGTCATCCCCTATTGGTAAGGCATGCGTGAGCGGCATTCACCATGTTCGCATTAGATTCAACATTTTCATCATATGAAGAGTTTCTAAAACACTTAGAAAGTTATCAACAGAATGATCTGCTATTCCTACAGCCTGTGCCTTATTATTTACTTGGTAAAGCATTTTTCAAGTTATGTTAGGTTGATTATGTTATGTTCATTTTGGTTGGGTACGGTTAGGTTCGGTTATATAAGCTTTTTACTCAAAAGTTAGGCACGTGCCGTATCTATAACCGAGCACTATGAGAATACATCTGCTGTACCTGTAAACTGTGCCTATAAGTGCTTACAGATACGGCAGCTGTACCTTGAAAATATACAGCAGCACAGTTTTAGTTTTTTTTTTGACCTGTGGACAAATTGTATTTGAAAATGCTACATAAGAACAATTTTAGGTCTGCAAAAGTATGAAAGCCATTTATTTAACTTTGTTTATGACTACAGACATTTATTCTTCTTATATTTTTCAGGAACCACCCAGGAAGCCAATTGGATGGAACTACCAACTCACTTCAGAGGACACCAAGGTATAACTCTTACAAATAGCACCGCTTGCCTGCCAATTTTTACTTCTGCTTTATGGATGTATGCTTGAACGACAAAAAAGTACAGCTTTCCCCAGAGAAGTATAGATACGGTCAAATTTAGTTTATCCAGCACGAATGTGGGAAAGTCCGCTTTCAGATAACCCATTTTTCTGTTGTTTTGAGACTAATAAATCCATCCTATTATACTCAATATTTTTTTGAGTCTAACATAGCATACTGATTACTATAAACATGCCAGTACTCACCCATGAAGATGTGAGGGAAGTGGATAAGTAGTATATTTGAATGATTTTTTTAGCCAATTTTCCATATTTTTTTTGCATTATTTTACCCGATTCATGCCGTTGTCTTGAGGGTAAATACAAACACACACACACACACACACACACACACACACACACACACACACACACACACACACACACACACACACACACTTCTCCTTTCTTCCTTCAATTGACGCTTCTCATCCTGTTAATTCACCAGGCCAAGCCGGGATCCAATGGGACATCAGCACCAGCCTCCCGTTGCTCAATGGAAGAGATGGAAGATGACCTTGAAATCATCGAAGTGAAAGTGGAGCCAAAGAGTAAACCGATGCTGATGCCAACCTCCAGTAGCCGGATGGAGATACGCAGACAAGTCCGCAATCTCTCCCAATCCACCATTGCAAATTTCTTCAGCAGCGAAAAGAAAATGAAAGAGGACACTAATGAGAGGAGGAAAAAGGAAAAGGAGAAAAATGCCAGTGAGGAGGAAAACGACAAAAGTGCAGCCAGTTTGGAGGAAGTGAGTACAAAGAAATGCTATAACAAGGAAATGATAATCTTTTGTTGAGTATAGATATTAAGATTCAGTATAACCAGTGGCATTGCACAACACTAGTATTGATCTAGTATCTGCTATTTCAGTTTTTCAGGCGATGGGAAGAGATTAAGATAAGCAAGGATGACGAGAAGATCCGAGATAAGGTATGGAAGTACTACCACCTTGCCGAAACCTCCTACACCCACTCCAAGTGAGTATAGGTAGCTGTGTACACTCATATACATACATGCACACACACACACAGACACACACACACACACCGTTCCAGCCTTGCACATAGATCCGTCTATGAGCTCTTAATTCTTTCGGCGAGGGTAATGGCTGATGGTCACGAGTCCAACGCGTGATCATCCAGACCACAGTGAATAATACATACACATATACAGTAAATAATTTGTATCTTGATTTATTACTAGTCAGTTGTATAGTGCAGGCATAGGAATTTCCTTCTTTAAGTAATTTCAAATAAACTTAGACATATAAATTATATAACCCTATTTTGTAGCTCGGAAATTTTGCTTGCAAGCATTTTAAGTTTTATGTTGGATTGAAATGCATCTGCTTACCCACAGCCTTCCCTCTGATTACTAGCATGGATTCTGAAAGCTGTTGTCTACATGTGATTCAGTAATCCTTGCAATGTTTTGAACTCTTTTATGAACAATAGAATTCTGTATTATCCAGAGAAAAAAAAGAGAGGCATGAGAGTATAACACATTCCTGCTCAGCTCCAACCCATCTGTAATCATCCTACTTGCAGCCTTCTGTATTGGACTTGTACGTAATTCCTGACAACAACTCTGCGGTTTCCAGTGATCGCCTCATTATTTTCAATGGTGGCTCTGACGTGATCACTAGCATACCTTTAAAAAATCATCTTAAGGTAGTTATCAATGAAATAGATATGATATTATTTTATACTTCTATGTTCTTTTGTTTTTGGCTTTGGTATTTTTGTACGTAGGTTTTACTGAGTGAGGTAAGATATGTGGTGTAATTCAAGTACTTAATTGTGAAAGCAAAGCACCTCTGGTCATATTACAGTATTCACATGATTTTCAGTATTATGTCTTGGAGCACATTTTATTGACTAAGTATTTTTTTTGGCACAATTTCCAGAAAAAAAGAAAATTTATCAACGTATTTGTCCTAAGATGGCTTGAGATGCAGCTAGGGACTGCAAAATTACCATTGCTTGCATCTTTTTCTGGTGCAAAGCTAACTTGCCATACTTCTCATTCTTCCACCAGTCTGAGTTGTCTGTTCAACTCATTGACAGCACATTGGCTGTCAAGATGGCAGTAGGAGCGGTGACTGTACAGTCGTCTGTATATGTTGCCACTGTTAGTAGCTGCCGGAGGAGGTCATCAATGTAGATGTTCCACAGGATTTGGTCCAGCACTGATCCCTGTAGGAGTGAGGCTTGAAGCAGGAAATGTCTTGATGACTGTCCGTTGATCACAACCTGAAGGATTCTCCTCTGGAGGTAATCCTGGAGCAGCACTAGCAGGTCTGGTGTGGAGGTGTGGCTCCCGTCTGACACTGGTGTATTTAATTATTCTTGCTGCTTGGCTCTGCACTGTGTCCAGGAGGGTGAGGTGTTTGATGGTCACTCTGCCCCACACGAGGCACGCTGGTCCTTGACGTTGACGTTGATCAGCTGGGTTTTATGTGTGACAAACCTTATATGCCACATGTTGGCCCAGGCTGTGATGCGGCCCAGCCTGTGGTTGAGCTGGCCGTGGTGGTGGTGGTGGTGGTGGTGGTCTCCTTCTCCAGGGTGTAGCTTGGGTCAAGGTGACGTCTGCATATGTGCATATTGGAAGGAAGGTAAACCTTTAGGAACTTGTTTCAAAAAGTTAAATGGCATAGTTCATCTGTTTATATTTTGGATGTGTTGTTCCTTCCAGAAGTTCCTTGAACATCGTGTGTGTAGTAAAAAAAAATTTCTTGCTTATGCATTCATTTCCATTGACATGGTTCTCTCATTTATGTTTTGTTTTCCACATATTTCTGCTGTTGCCTTCCAACTTTGCTGGTATATATCCTTGGTAACCTTATTCTGTAGCCTTGAGTTGGTAATATGTATATCCTATACATTGCATTAGTTAACCTGAAGAGGGAAGGCTTCTTAGTGTATCTGATATGCATTTAGCTTTTGCAAGCAAAATTTTTTTCTGATCTATTAGTACCAGCACTTCTTTGGCTCCTTGAACTGTATTTAATTTGTTGTGGTCGTGTATTTAAACACACAAAGAATGTATTACACATTTATAATTATTTGTTTAGTCTTATTACTCAGGAAGATCAATTATATTATTTCTGGAAAGGTTAATGTTTGCTACACAAAAGATGTGTTGTATCATCTTTAATTAACATTAGTATCAGTCCACAACACTGATATATGTGTATCTTTCTTCTCTGTTGTAATGATTTCTTTCACATCACCATTGATGGTCATGTCTGTTTGACAAGAAGTGTAAAGGATAGTTTAAGGCATCTTTTATTTTAATACCAAAACATTATAATTATATATTTTTTAATTTATTGTAAGTTATTTGCACAATGCTGACGTGGTTGATTTGTTTCCAGGAAATTCATTCAGATCATTGAGACATCAACTCGCAAGCTTACCATTGACAACATATATGTTCTTATAAAAGACATACTGGATTGTTTGAAGCAGTACAAAGACACACCCTACAAAGAAAAGGTAAATAACCTGCAGTTCAGTTGATTTTCTGCAAGAAAAGATTAGGCAGATATAATATAATGTATTAATGGCCTTCAAGTGAGTGCTGTATGGCATACTCAATTGCTGATTTTCCTCTCTGCCTTTGTTGTTAATTGCTGCCTTATCACCTAAATTGTTATAATTCTGTCTGGTAGCTGTACAGTACCAGATGACTCAGAGGCAATACAGTTTATGAGATCACTGATGATACTCAATTCCTTGTCACATCAGCAGACGTACTACTGTACTGGGTTTGTTAAGAGGCATTCATTCAGGCCTCTCCTTACTTCACTGCCATACACTTGATAGGTTATTTTGTTTTCCTCTGATCTCTTTGACTTAGATGTTTGTTGGTTGATTCCACCATTGCATAAATAGCTCACTGCACTCAACTGATTAGCTTCCTTGCAGCTCATTCACCTCTAATATCCTACAACATTCCCTGACAGATCTGATGCCATTGTCATGTCACTAGAGCTGGTAACCTGACAATCTGTATGCTTTATCAACCCTTAAACTTGCATAACTAGTGTTGATACAAAATATAATCCGCACTTGTTGAGTCTGTTTTTATCTGATATGTTGTGTCCCATAGGCTTGTGGAAACGCATATCTATAGTTTTTTGAAGTCACTGATCTTAAAAATCCAGCTTCTATGTTTATATGGGTCAGTTTTAGTCATATCTTGCCACCTCAAAAAATTGCATGGAATTGTGCAAAGCTAGATTTTTTAAGTGCCTCAGAGCCTCATCTAATTTCTTCTTTGGGTTATCTATTGACTACTACCTTCCATCACTCAAGGGGTAAATATGCTCCATCCATCCCATTTGCATTGTTATCTCTCCTCATGGGTGAATCACAAAAGTGGGCTCATCATCTCTCCCAGTAGCAATGGATATCTACTTATCTAACCATGCTTATTTTATCCCTTAAAGCTTCGAATATCATCCCATTTAAGAGCCAGAGTTTTTTTTTTCTACCAGTAAGAATCACAGTTTCTACAAATAAACTGTATAGTCTTTCTTTCATCTATATATTTCTTCATTTATTCCTTTCCTTGCATTCCCTTCTTCTATGCCTTAATCCTCTCATTCTCTTCTCTCCTTCTTTTATCCCTTCCCTCTATCCTCCCATTTCACTAGTGGTCATCTTGCTTCAACCATATCTACCATATTCATATACAGTCAACTTTTAATTATCCAAAATCCACGGGGATTCGGAACTTTTGTAAAACCAATATTTTTGGATAATAGAATGACAGCAATACGTGAGAAATAATGCATATATTTTGGTTTACACATGATATAAAAGTAATATTCAATAACCTTAATTACCATTTAGTAGAGTCTCCTTTCAAAAATGCACTTGTAATCCGCATGTAATCCATTTTAATCCACTCTCCACCTATACGTCACCAATCCAACCAATCTGACAGTTTTGTCTGATGGATACCATTTTCAACGCACTGCTTATCCATTATTCTAGGATAAATTCGCTCATCTATCACCCATCATCACCTTGTCTTTTTATCCCTCTGCTCTCCTCTCTCTTTCACTCTAGTCCTATGAAAAGAGGATGAAAACCATTGCATTAGCTTGAATTTTAAATGGAAATTTTATACACACTTGTAAGAGTGTAAATCATCTCCCATGACTTTGGGTGTTCCATGTTGTCTCCATCATCTCTCCCTCTCCCAGATCCTGACCGTAGAAGGGCCTGGTCAGCTCATGTATGGAGCATGCCTCTTATATTGGGGCTTCCATTCACACACCACTGCTAAACAGGGTAGAGTCAAGACTATTCATCTCATCAACTTCCTGTCTTTAACTGTCTTCAATTTTTCTCTCTCTCTCTCTCTCTCTCTCTCTCTCTCTCTCTCTCTCTCTCTCTCTCTCTCTAAGTCCGCTGTAGTGTCACATCTTTGGCCATCTCGTATTGCTGTTTTCATGGTTTTGAGTTAATATGCGCATACCTTGCTGTACAGTTTTCTATTTACTTTGATATATATATCCTGTCAATCTTAATAATGCAAGAGTTAACCAGTGTCCAAGCTGTTTCATCCTTTCATTGATAACTCTGCGTTATTTAATCTTTCCACTCTCCTAAAACTTGAACTCAAACAAAACAGAAGTATCAAGACACTAAACTACCCAAACTAAATCAATTGTGCTCCTTTTTGGAACTTTCTACTCTACTTTTGAAAGAGTGACAATTAAATTAATTTTTCTAATTTTTATTTTTAGAACGCCTATTCTTATTATCTATTTAAGAAAAAAAAGAAAGAAAGCATGGGAATGTTAGAAGTAAATGTGAAGTATCAATAATGACAATGACCAAGAAGACTAATAATAGTTTGGTACAGGTATTGAACTCATTATTAATCTGGCAAGCTTGGACCTCAAAGTTATTGGTTCTCTGGATTTTTTTGTTTTCTTAAATAATATTTGATATATATATATATATATATATATATATATATATATATATATATATATATATATATATATATATATATATATATATATATATGTGTGTGGTGTGGCTCCGGTGTGCTTTCTGTGAGTAGGATGCCAGTGTGTGCATGCTGTTGTCACCACAGGGTGTCTGTTTATTCCGCTTGTTGAGAACATGCTTCATTTTAAGTTGCCTTCCTACAGGCCTTTAGACATGGCTTTATATGAAAAGTATACTAATGTGGAACAAATAATAATTACTTAAGTATATGGAGAGGCAACTGTCCATAGCAGCAGCCATGCTGAAACAAGCAATTACTGCTGCCAATTTGTTTGCCACAAAAATCAAAACAAAGCAGTTGAGCGTTGAAGTACTAATACGTTTGCTAGATCCAACACTAGACAGTTTCCAAAGTAGTGTTTTCTGGTAATTTCTGTTTTTTTGGAAGCTAGATAAATGGTTCAATACCTGTACCTCAAGTTACTAAATCCATGTAGAGTATAAAACTGGGTTTGAAAGTTATAGCATATTGATTTGATTTTTGAAGTACGAATAATGTAATTATTTGTCATACTTTTGTCATATAATTTCAAAGCAAGTTTCAGAAAACGAGGAGTATATCATTACATGTGAATTATTACTGCATCACACTGAGCCATCCCACGCATGGTGTTGACCTAGTGATCAAAGTGCATCAGAAGTACAGTGTAGCTTGTTTGAATGTTGACATGTATTTGCCTAACTTTCTTCCCTAATTCTACAGGGAAGTGAGACAGAATCTGCTGGAGGCTCAAGGGAGGGGACTGCATCACCCATCGAGGCGGAAGACAGCAAGACAGCCTCACGGCTCAGAAAAGTGGAGAAAAAGATGAAGGTAAGTTATAGTTAGCACAGTGTTCTGTTTAGTGTTTCTATTTAAACCCGTAAGCTGCAGTGTAACAGAGGATAACTTAACCAGTGGTGTAACTATGCTGTTTTGAAATTCAATCTTAAGAATATGAATGAAACGTGCATCTACCTCTTAGAAATATTATAGTGCATCTGCTCCTAAAGTAATTTCTATAACTCTTTTCTGAAATTATGCAATATATACCTGTAGTATTTTTACCTCATTCCCATTGAGTGACTGGACTGTACAGAGAAAATAAGTTGTAAGATCTGACAGGTGTGGTATTATGCCAACTGTAGTGGTGATGCCTAATTTCCATCTTAATCTAATTTATTTTTTAGAGGAAAATTTTCTGTGCTTTTTACAAATTCATTCGCAACAATATTCTGATTCTTGATCTAAAGAATAATTGGCATGTGATTGTATAATGATTTTCATCAGTTGATCTTTCACTTGTAACATGAAATTTAGACCATCTGTTACATGATTAGTGGAAAAAAATGGGAATTATAATGACAATGTTGATTTGTTTGTTCTATGTAAACCACGTATATAAATAGATGGATATATGTCATTACCTAAACTGAAATGAAATCGGTGGATAAATATCATCATATGGAAAACCATAAACTTTTTGTATGTATGCATTCATCATGTGTTCAGACACTACATCTCTCATCATTTCTTTCTAGGAAGTGGCAACCAAGATCAAGGAGATGGAGAATGAGGAGGTTGACTTAGATGATGATGATAATTCTGCATACCTAGTAGAGGATAGGTGAGTTTATGCAAACTTTTTAGTTTAGCTGCTCCAAACCTGACAGCCCATACTTTGTGAATGGCTTGAATAGGTGTAAGTTCTCTATTTTCTCCCACCTATGAAGTATAGATCACTCCTACATGATGAGCACACACTTGGGGATTGTGACATGCTTAATATTATAATTTTCTATTTGGTTTATGATTGTTTTTTCATGAACGTAACCCAAACGTAAATTGAGGAAATAGTGTAATCGAGTGAGAAATGAGGAGATGCGAAGGAGAACTAGTGTTATGAGCCACACACTTGCCTTATAAGATGCAGGGTGATTTTTTGGGATGTTTTTGTGAGGACGTTTACTGTATCTTGCTGATTTTCTCTTTTCTTAATAGACCTATTCTAAATTTCTGCTGCTTGCTTATATTCCATTACTAAATGAAGTGTTTGTGTTCCAGGTTGAAGCGTCAGTTTTCCAAGCTGCATGACTATTACTGCCGCCTTGCCAATTGTTCAAATGCTACGGGCAGACCAATTGAAAGAAAATTCAAATACCGAGGTAAGGATGTACCAATAAGTTAGCATTTAGTATTTCTTCCTATCATCATGTTTTTTTTTCCAGTTTTACAAGTAAAAATTACCAATAAAGTCTAAGTGGGGATCATTAAGATATTTGATAAAAAAGACTGTTCACATTATTATCATGAGAGTAACATTGAACCACCTTTCCTAACACCTCATCACCCCACAGGTAGCCGTTGGATGGAGATAAATAAAAGAATAACAGCCTGGGTGAACAAGCATAAGGAGTTTCCTGACTATGTGGACATCCTGAACCTGGTGAAGAAAGTGACCAAAGACAGCAGCTTACCCTTCAGGCCGGAGACTGTGCGTGTGCAAGGTGAGGCCACAAGAAAAAGGAGCAGAACTGTGCTACATCATATAGTCTTTAAATTTCTTTTATTTATGTTTTTTTTTTTTTTTTTACAATGCAAACTAAAGGTTTACATCAACAGAAAAAATTTGGACATTATTGTTTATAGGGATTTACCTAGTTTATCAATTTTAATAAATTTCTATCATCATGGCAGCTCAGGAGATCTTCAGAGATGTGGGAAGGATGCTGAAAAACAGGCGGGAAAGTGATGATTTGTACAGTATATACTCCTATGTCGAGGACGAGGGGGAGGACCCAGCCATACATGATCAGACTTTAGACCAACAGCTCAATGAAAATGAGAAGATTGGCACAGATAACTTAAACAAGGTAAGGAGAGAAGGGAGAAAGTATCTTAGATCCAGTGACCCTAGAATAAGGATTTCTTGTGTGGATAAAGAGAGAAGAAATGTTATGGATTATGCAAGGGAAGGAAGGATGTAAAGTAATTGCAGATGTCAAAAACATAAGAACATAAGAATTGAGGAGACTGCAAGTTGATGACCTATACGAGGCAGTTCCTTGCACCCCACCCTTGAAATAATCCAATATTTAGCCATCCCACCTGTCATCCCTATCCATACTCTCATCCAAATGTCTTTTAAGGCTGCCTATTGATTCAGCACTTACTATGTGTCTCCCAGCCTATTCTAATCGTTCACCACTCTATTAGTAAACCAATATCTGTGGACATTTTTGGTTTACATTGATGTTAATAAGTTGTAAAATTCAAATGAAATGTGAGCAACTACTTTATTTCTTCTACTTCTTACAGATCTTCCAAGAGTATGTGGAAAGAGATAACCAAGCAAGGGAGCTTGCAGATTCTGCCAACAAAAAGGATATAACCTCAAAATCACCAGCAAAAGATAGTCCTTCTAGAACAGCTGAGTGTTTGGGGGAGGCGAGTAAAAAAGAGGGTGACGATAATGTAAAAGATAATTTAAAGAATGAGAATAGTGTAAAAGATAATTTAAAGGAGGAAAATAGTGTAAAATATAATTTAAAGGAGGAGAATAGTGTAAAAGATAACATAAAGGATGAAGATAATGTAAAAGATAACTTAAAGGGTGTAAATAATGTACAAGAAAACCGTACAGAGAATGACAGAATAGCAGAATATAGTAATGAAGAAGAGTTAGACAATATCAGTGAAATGGAAAAAGACTCAAGTGGTAATGAAGAGGAAGAAATTATCAGTGATATGGAGAAAGTCACAAGTGATGATGATGATGACGATGACGATGATGACGACGAGGACACAGACTCTGTAGATGATGAAGAGGCCGAGAGACGAGACACAAAAGAACGGAACTCTTGGGAAGACGGCAAGACAGAGCAGGAATTAGATGATGGTGATGAGACAGATGATGACTTGAAAGTTGTCTTAGCCAGTGCCTGTGTGGAGGAGGAGGAGGAAGAGGAAGACTCAGAAGAAGGTGAGTTTGTAAGGCCATTCATTCCTCATTTTGTATTTCAGCCGTGTAACTGGTGTCATTTGTTGATTAGATCAGGTGTGAGGAAGGAGAGCGTCTGCATATGAAGTGGCAAGGGTGAACCATCTTTTGCTGTCGGGTCCTGAAGCAAAAATGATTCTTAGCCCCACTGCGTGACTGAATCTCATGCAGTGGGGACGGGGAGACTGACTTTCTCTTCTAGGTGTCTGGGGAACTCGTGTCCTACCTTGGGCCACAAAATTATAGTGTCGGGTGATAAAGACTGGTGGTATGTTAGTGTTGGTACATTGTCAAGGAGAAGGCAGCCCTTGTAATACAGTTTGCCAAAGTCCCAATCAGATAAGTTCAATGGAAAATATGTTGGTAATTCAAGTCCCTCAACAAAATGCAGAATATTGCATTGGCAGGACATGAATGCAAGTGTAATAATAGCATAGCATACCATAGTATTAACTACCCAGCCATTTTGAATGTTACTTTCATTTACATTAGTGCTGCTACTTCTACCTCTCAATCAATTGTTGTTGTTTTTGTTCTACCACCACCATTACCATTACTCCTTACTACTATTACTCTTTCCACAGACATACCAGTGATGGATATCGAGAAGTCTGTTAAGGTGGAGAGGACAAGTGGCAATAAGAGTAGTGTGAAGGACTCTGTTTTGTGTATGGATGATGACAGCAGTGATGAGAAGAGCAGCAAAGATTCTATAGTGTATCTAGATGATACCACTGATGATGATAGCCTACGCCTCGCTGCTACTACTACTTCCACTATTCAGAACAACTGCACTGACCCTCTCTCCGCCATCTCCACTACTGAACACAACTCCACAGACCAACAACCCCTCATCCCCACCACCACCACCACCACTGTTGTTGCATCACCCAATGCATCGGTTAACACCAGCACCATCACCAGTTCTATAGTCACTTCAAAGTCACAACAGAAGCGCCAACTGGAGGATACTTTTCCACCCTGCAAGAGATTATGTATATTGGATTCATAGCTGTGGAATTGGGAGCCTAGCAACGTTTTGGATTGCGAGTGAAAATAGGTATGTAGTATTATTTATATATTCATCATTATTATCATTTTTGAAAGATATTCCAAAGTAATTGGATTGCTGGTGTCCAGTAATGTGTGAATGCGAGAAGTTTGATACTCAAATATTCAGATATACATACTTAATTTTAAGTTCATTGTTCTTTTCATGATTCATTCCCATGATTTTTCTTACCAATCCGGTTTTCTTTGTATAGAGTGAATTGACATTTTATTAATTTTTTTCTTGATTTATTTGGCCACAAATAAATTTTTTGTGATTATCTTCTTCACATTTCCTCTATTATTTCTCATACCTTGTATCTTTCTCTTCAATCTCTGACTAACGACTAAAGGAGTTAAACTTATTCAGTTTATCTAAACGTAGGCTACGAGGGGACCTAATTGAGGTTTTTAAAATTTTCCATGGTTGTGATAATATTAACATAAACGACTATATAACTACCAATCTCACAAGCACCACTCATAACAATGGCTTCAAGATCATTGGTAAGCGTTTTAGATCGAATGAAGCGAAGCACTTTTTCTTCAATAGAATTGTAAATGTTTGGAATTCTCTCCCAGCACAAATAGTTAACAGTATTACAATTGAATCATTGAAGAAAAAACTCGATAAGCACTTAGCATCCGTTCACGAAGTCGAATATTTCACTACTGCGGGTTTTTTTTTTTTTTTTTTTTTTTTTTTTTTTTTTTAATACAAATTCCATGATAGGTTTTCCATACTACATGGTATCACTTCCTTTTCCGGCCAGCTTCGGCTGGAGGGAGAGGTGGGTGGGGAGGAACCTTCCACTTTGCTGTCCTTTTGTCTCTTATCAAGTAGATATTTTAGTAGTAGTGTAGCTAAACAGACAGCCTCGTTAGGTCCAGTAGGACTGTTGCTGTCTGTTCTTTCTTTGTACTCCTTTGTGTCTTAATGAACAGCGACAGAGAGAGAAAACACCCTTCAGGAGAGAAAGGCAAGTTTTGGAATTGGCCTTCGTCTGGGGACTTGGTACAACTGATAAATATAGGATCATGGAGATGGAAAGAGAGAGAGAGGCGAGTTATTTGAGATGTATAGAGTTACAGTGTCTCTGTCTCTAATATAGGAATGGTACAACAGAATTTCTACCTGTGAATCCATTGTTCAGTCTTTCTGTGATAAATATGAGTACATATTCCTAATTTGTAATAATATTCTTCACTGTACCATTCAAAATAAAATGTCTATTCTAGTTATGGTGGGATTGTAATTGTTATCATCGACAAGGGGATATAATATGAGGTTTGCATTACTTCACCCACCCACCATCTAGCTCGGGTTCCCCCTGGTGACCTTTCATCTAAGTAACCTTCCACAAGCGACAAGTGGGATTTTTTTTTATACTTAATTTATTTTTCCCTTAGCCAGTACCCTTTTAATGTAATAAAAAAAACAACAAAGCGTCATAGGTGTACCCTTGGTCTCCATACCTCCAGCTATTTGCTCAACACACTTTCGGTATAAAAACTTGCAGAAATCATATCATGTGCGCTTATAACGTGGGCATCCACAGACCTGATTGTGCCAAATCTAAAGTTGTCCCAACACTGTACAAATGTAACTGGTAAAACTAACACAATGTTGGGATTTACACACAATTTTTCGTTCAAGAATAAGAATCATATTATACCTCTATACATAAGTTTAGTCAGACACCACTTGGAGTTTGCAAAGGACAGAGCAAATTCATTAACTGTTCTGCACACGTCCCATCCGCATGCAGAGGATGGATAGGCTGAATGTTGGGTGTGGGCTTTGTGAACGAGTTTGAAAGTAGGATGCCCTTTTAGTTACTCTAGCTAGGAGGATAATCTTTTATTTCACTGGGTGCTATGGTTCCCTTGTCCTTTTTCTTTGAATTTATTTGGTGCTCTCTGTCTCTGTCTGTCTGACTGTCTTTGTCTCTCTGTCTCTGTCTGTCTCTGTGTCTCTACTAATGGCCCTGTAATAATCTGTCTTTTATTTGATTTAATTTGATAATTATTATTATTTTTATTTATATCTTCTCTTTTTTATCATTATTTATGTATTTACTTATTCAATATTATTATTATTATTATTAATCTAATATATTTGTGTGTGTGTGTGTGTGTGATGTTTGGTCGTGCAATGAACGTGGAGAAGAAGCAAACTTTATCCCTAAGAATCCAGGTGGCTTTCCAGCAAGTAATTCTTGCCGAGGGCAACAAACCGAGTGACGGTTAGGAGTGTGGCAACAAACCGAGTGACGGTCAGGAGTGTGGTTAAAATTTCACCTTGATTTTGATCTCTTCAGGCGTCTCTTAAGTATACAGGTGTATTGTACTTTAAATAAATACAGGATTCAAGTGAAGTTATTTTACTCTTTGAAGTAAAGTAAACTTAGAATCAACATAAATTGTATAACTACAATATTTTGATACTTTTATAAAAACTTTTTTTTTTTTTTTTTTTTTTTTTTGCTGAAACTCCTGATTTCTGGATTTTTATAATAAACTTATGAACAAACTATGTTTATTTGCCTTTATATTTACTTATTTTTCCTTCCCTTTAAATATACACACTGATAGATTGATTGAGAGAGAGAGAGAGGGAGAGAGAGAAATACCGGGGTCAGACGTGCGTCGGAGTACTGCATATTTCAATGTAAATTATGCGGAAACAACTTAATTATTCGAGCTTGGATGCACTCCAGTGTTCTCGTAAACTAAAGCATTCTGTGCAATGTTAATAATTCTGAGGTGCAAGTGACAATAGAAAAACACTGATTGTCGGGAAAAGGTAGTGTTTGGAAGGTAGTGTTTGGAGTCTATAGCCTCCCAGATTCCTCCCCTTTGATAGGCGACTAAGGCGAGCGGCTTGTGTTGGCCCGAGTGACCTTGAAATATGATCCCTGATCCTCGTGACCCATCTCCACCAGGCTTGCTTATTCTTGCTCCCCCTGTCTACACAAACGGTTTATGTGTAACAATGGCGTCAAACACAGACAACTCCTTGCCTGTCATCTCTCTGCCCCACGTGAAGATCGCATAGGCTGGCCATTCTGGTACCCCTGGCTCAAGGTACTGTTGTGTGTTCTTACACTACCAAGGACAAACCTACATCGAGGTGTAGCCAGGAGGAGTGTCCCAATAGTGTGTGCTTACTGATCAGCTGAGAGCATCATTTTGTGTCACGCTAACTGTTATCTGGGTACCGACAGCCAACCCAGCTGCCTCGCATCACCGCCTCTGGGCAGCATTCCACTGCCACAACAAGCACTCTCGTTCCTGCTACCCCAGCTGCCCTGCACTCACCCAGCTTCCCTGGGCTGTTTTATGAACCCGCCCTCTAACGGCTCTACGCCCACCAGCATTACTAAGCTGACATATGGGACAATTTGTGACAAACGTTCAAGTGAGAGAATCTATGGAGAAGGCTAACCTTTTCTGGTAAGTGTAAACATTTGTTTCAATTTATTACTTTATTATTCTTATATTACTTTTCTTTTAACTTTACAATTCTTTTATTCTAGATATTCTTAATTGTATTTGTTTTCTGTTATCCTTTGTATGCACCATATGACCTCATTGTTGTGGCGTCTAACTCAATCATTCTCTCTCTCTCTCTCTCTCTCTCTCTCTCTCTCTCTCTCTCTCTCTCTCTCTCTCTCTCTCTCTCTCTCTCTCTCTCTCTCTCTCTCTCTCTCTGTCTGAAAGACCGTATAAATAATTAGATCACCTTTGCAGAGTACAAAATTGATGCCAATGTTTACCTGATAATCAATCTCTCACACAGGTCCTACACTAGACATACACTGTATCAGCCTCTTTAAAAACACCATGGAACTTATTACTCTAATCCTTACATTAACACCAGGAAAAAAAAAAAAAACTTAAAATAGAAAGCAGTAATCAAAACGAAAAAAATTTGGAAGATATCTTGATCTCGCTGATGGAAGTCTGACTTTCCTGAAGATTGTTGCTGGATTCTTTGGTTTTCACCCTGACGCTGCTCATTGCATGGCGGAGGAGTAGAGTTGTATTGTAGGAGTTTTTCTTTATTGAATTCTGAAGCCTGAGAAGGTGGTGTAGCCTCTGGAGGAGGAGGAACTGTCGTATAAGCGACCTTCATCCAGTTGTAGGTAAACGCGATCGCCAGACTTCAAGTAGAGGGCCGCGCTTTGACTCCCCATTTGATAGCCTGAAGCGTCCCCGTAGGCGCTCACCACCTCCACACCGTTGTGACGGAGACTTATCCTGTGAGAGGCAAATGTAATGATAGTAGAGAAGCGAAGTGCAGGTCATTGCGGCAGAAGGCACGAAAGCCCCAAGCAGGTGATGGTGAAAAATGTGGGTGCTGGTATTACTTCGAGCTCCGATTACAAGTTCATATCTTTAAAAATCACGAATTATTTAAAACGTCCTCCTCATTTTCCATTATGGCTTGCATGGACCACTGGAGTCTTCAGGAGTTAAGTTCACAATTACATGTCAACATAGTAAATGATGACACACTGGTCACACGTAAACGATTATTTAGGAAGAACAAGTGCCTGGAAACGTGTTGGTCTATATAGTGAGGGTATCTGTTGAGCTACGTAATGCAACTAATAATTTGTGAGAGATCAGGATAGAATAGAGCGCATCCCACTGCAAACACAATATTCTCGTCAACACAAATAAAAATAGAACGATATTCAACATCAAACACATGACGCATCTATGAAACAAGAACACCAACGCAACGCAAGCTGACCCTACGCTTCCCTGGACCTTACCTGAACTGAGTATAGCGATCGGACACGGCTGAGAAGCTGAAGAAGAACATCCCTGTCGAGGTGGCCACGAACTCACTCGAGCCGGCGTTCCAACCCGACCCACCCTGCATTTATTGGAGAGAGAGAGAAAGAACCACCTCAGGATGTGGAAGCATCAAGGAGAGACGCCTTTGGGAGCCGCTATTGGAAAGAAAGTGTTCGCAATCTTGGCAATGTGAGCGATCATGAGTCTAGCGCGTGATGGTGGAAAAAGATAGAAAATAGATCTAATATCTAATAATGAAAAAAAAAAAGAAGCTAGATATTTGAAGGGATGCAAGAAAAAAAGTGTATAAATATTTGGAATAGATTAAAAGAAGAGGTGATAATGGCAAATAATATACAACAACTAAAGGAAAAACAGGACAAATATGGATACGGAGACAGGAAGGACCACACGAGTAAATAAACACACACACACACATACACACCCACACACCTGCGTCACCGCCTGCGTCAGGAATACTCTGGAGCCAGCCGTGGTTCTAGGAGAGGCACGACGCACTGTGAAGGCCTCTCCGTACCCGTTACCAAATGTAGGATTGAGCGGATACACTCCTCCGTTCCTCGTGGTCGGGTTATAGTTGCTCGGGTAATAAGATGGGTTGTAGGAAGGATTGAAGACTGTTGGGTTGCCCGAGGGTATGATATTGCTTGGGTACAGTCCGCCAGAGAACGTACCGGAGCCAGTGCCGCGGTTGTAGGAGTAAATCTGGCGCGAGTTTTTCTCCGTTGTCTCTTCTCGCTCCTGCTTCCCGCTGGTTTCATTCTGCTGCGTTTCTTCGGCCCAGACCACACCAAGGGCCACGACAAGCAGGATGGTGGTTATCACGTCCTTCATTCTGCTTGCTGGATGCTGAGAGAGAGAGAGAGAGAGAGAGAGAGAGAGAGAGAGAGAGAGAGAGAGAGAGAGAGAGAGAGAGAGAGAGAGAGAGAGAGAGAGAGAGAGAGAGAGAGAGAGAGATAAAGGAACAATATGAACACTATAAATATCAACAAAAGCAACAGCAAAAAGACGATTTACACTTTTTAGATAGAATAATATAAATAGTTCCGAAAAAAAAATAACACTGCAAAATACGCTTCGTTAAATAATATGTCAGTACTGGATTGGTTGGGTGGTGTGGTGTGGTGTGGTGTGGTGTGGTGTGGTGTGGTGTGGTGTGGTGTGGTGTGGTGTGGTGTGGTGTGGTGTGGTGTGGTCTGGTGTGGTGTGGTGACTTACAGGCTCAGACACTCAACTCACACTCTCAAGCCTTCAAACCTCCGTCATCCATATATACCTAATCGTAATCAGTCTACATTTGCACTCAATCTGTCACTGTTTGCCCTCCACGCCCTTGTACAGCCACGACTACGCAACTATTCTTTCTCCTCCTCCTCCTCCTCCTCCTTCCCCCTTCTGCCCACACACACCTCCTGCCCACGCCACTCCCTCACTTCCAGTTCCTGCCCTTTAAACGTGATTAACATGAAACAAACGCGCTTAACCTTAACCGAAAAGCTTCTTCAGATCCTGTAGATTCCTTGGAGACTATAACACACACACAAAAAAAAAGTACACACATACACGCACAATCCAGTGCTTTAGTGGTTAACATCCCCGCCTGTTACTCGACAAGGCGCGGATTCGAATTCAGAGCTCCTTCAGGGAGAGTAATGGCTGAAAATCATGAATCCAGCGCGTGATACTTCAGGCTATGATGCATAACATACATACACTTTCTACATTAAAGGTGAGATAGAGAGGAAGATTAAAAAAGGAAACAAAGCAAAAAGGAGAATAAATACAGGAGAGAGAGAGAGAGAGAGAGAGAGAGAGAGAGAGAGAGAGAGAGAGAGAGAGAGAGAGAGAGAGAGAGAATTATGGTGTTTGGCAGGAAGTGACTTGAGCAAGGCTTTGTTAACGTAGTGTTTGATCGGAAAGGCTGGCTGGTGTGCAAGGTTAGAAAGGACGGTCACGGTCACCCAGCTGGCAGTACATCCTGCGTCAGGTTGTATGCCTCTTGTTTCTCTTATTTGTTGGTTTTCGTCGTCGTCATCGTGGTGGTGGTAGTAGTAGTAGTAGTAGTAGTAGTAGTAGTAGTAGTAGTAGTAGTAGTAGTAGTAGTAGTAAAAAGAGAGAAAAACAGAGAGAGAGAGAGAGAGAGAGAGAGAGAGAGAGAGAGAGAGAGAGAGAGAGAGAGAGAGAGAGAGAGAGAGAGAGAGAGAGAGAGAGAGAGAGAGAGAGAGAGAGAGAGAGAGAGAGAGAGAGAGAGAGAGAGAGAGAG
This sequence comes from Cancer borealis, assembly GCA_036785275.1. Classification (NCBI taxonomy): domain Eukaryota; kingdom Metazoa; phylum Arthropoda; class Malacostraca; order Decapoda; family Cancridae; genus Cancer; species Cancer borealis. The sequence continues at coordinate 107,317 of JAXIVD010000549.1, read as the reverse complement.
AGAGAGAGAGAGAGAGAGATTTCATGCTTAATGAATCACTATTTTCTTGGGTAACGTTAATGTTAAAAAAAAATTGGAATTTACACAAATGGAACACAGTATTTTAACATATTATTCAGATATATTTGTTTAATTTTTATATGTATTAAAATAATTACATCATAGCCGGTTTTTAATGAAAATCAATCATTGTATTTTGTTTTATTCATCATCAGCAACCAATATCAAAAGTCACATTATATAACTACATATCCTGACGCAGTATTTACACTTTCAAGTATGGTGTTAAAACATTCCTTTCCTGGTGAGTGTAATAAGTGGCATGATTGGTGCAAGGTAACACGTGTTCACTAGTCACGTTACAATCTGCTGCTGGTGACGAGGCTGAAGTTGTGACATTGAACACTTGTATATTTCCCCTTAAGACTGTTCGTTCTGTGTCCGCCATGCCTGGATCATGTTCTTGAGCTGGTCGTGGTCGCGGCGTGCCTTAATGTTATCTAGTAGTTTGGTAATTGTGGGTAAGAGTAAAACATTTCAATGCACTGAAAACGTGAAAAATTGACCGGATTGCGTGATGTCACGGCCTATCGCTCAGGCCTTGAATATAGAAGGCATTGGTAGTTCCCGCCGACGAAACATTAGACGCGTCACTCTTTGCAGAATTCCAGCCATGCGTTGTAAGCCATGAGTGCCACGGCCAGCCAGTAGGCGTAGTAACCCAGGCGATCACGGAGGCTACAGCGTACGTGTCGGTGTTCTGAACCCTCACTCTTGTTTCCAGAAGCCTTATTCTTGTTTCCAGAAGCCTTATTTTTGTTTCCAGAAGCCTTTTTCTTGTTTCCAGAAGCCTTTTTCTTGTTTCCAGAAGCCTTTTTCTTGTTTCCAGAAGCCTTATTCTTGTTTTCAGAAGCCTTATTATTGTTTCCAGAAGTCTTATTCTTGCTTCCAGAAGCCTTATTCTTGCTTCCAGAAGCTTCACTCTTGTTTCCATTAACCGCAATCTTGTTTTCAGTTGCCTTATTCTTGTTTTCGTGAATCTTTGCCTTATTTTCGGGAGTCTTTGTCTTATTTTCAGCAGCCATATTCTTGTTTTTAGAAGTCTTTGTCTTGTTTTCAGAAAATTTTGTCTTATTTTCGGTAACCTTTGTCTTATTTTCTGGAGCCTTTGTCTTATTTTCTGGAGCCTTTGTCTTGTTTTCGGGAGCCTTCGTCTTATTTTCGGGAGCCTTCGTCTTATTTTCGAGAGCCTTTGTCTTATTTTCGGGAGCCTTCGTCTTATTTTCGAGAGCCTTTGTCTTATTTTCGAGAGCCTTTGTCTTATTTTCGGTAGCCTTCGTCTTATTTTCGGGAGCCTTCGTCTTATTTTCGGGAGCCTTCGTCTTATTTTCGGGAGCCTTCGTCTTATTTTCGGTAGCCTTCGTCTTATTTTCGGGAGCCTTAGTCTTATTTTCGGTAGCCTTCGTCTTATTTTCGGTAGCCTTCGTCTTATTTTCGGGAGCCTTAGTCTTATTTTCGGGAGCCTTCGTCTTATTTTCGGTAGCCTTCGTCTTATTTTCGGGAGCCTTAGTCTTATTTTCGGAAGCCTTCGTCTTATTTTCGATAGCCTTAGTCTTATTTTCGGTAGCCTTAGTCTTATTTTCGGTAGCCTTAGTCTTATTTTCGGGAGCCTTAGTCTTATTTTCGGTAGCCTTCGTCTTATTTTCGGGAGCCTTAGTCTTAATTTCGGGAGCCTTAGTCTTATTTTCGGTAGCCTTAGTCTTATTTTCGGGAGCCTTCGTCTTATTTTCGATAGCCTTAGTCTTATTTTCGGGAGCCTTAGTCTTATTTTCGGTAGCCTTAGTCTTATTTTCAGGAGCCTTAGTCTTATTTTCGGTAGCTTTCGTCTTATTTTCGGTAGCCTTCGTCTTATTTTCGGGAGCCTTCGTCTTATTTTCAGGAGCCTTCGTCTTATTTTCGGGAGCCTTCGTCTTATTTTCAGGAGCCTTAGTCTTATTTTCGGGAGCCTTCGTCTTATTTTCAGGAGCCTTCGTCTTATTTTCAGGAGCCTTAGTCTTATTTTCGGGAGCCTTCGTCTTATTTTCAGGAGCCTTCGTCTTATTTTCAGGAGCCTTCGTCTTATTTTCAGGAGCCTTAGTCTTATTTTCGGGAGCCTTCGTCTTATTTTCAGGAGCCTTCGTCTTATTTTCAGGAGCCTTCGTCTTATTTTCTGGAGCCTTCGTCTTATTTTCAGGAGCCTTAGTCTTATTTTCGGGAGCCTTCGTCTTATTTTCAGGAGCCTTCGTCTTATTTTCAGGAGCCTTAGTCTTATTTTCGGGAGCCTTCGTCTTATTTTCAGGAGCCTTAGTCTTATTTTCGGTAGCCTTCGTCTTATTTTCGGAAGCCTTCGTCTTATTTTCAGGAGCCTTCGTCTTATTTTCGGGAGCCTTCGTCTTATTTTCGGGAGCCATCGTCTTATTTTCAGGAGCCTTCGTCTTATTTTCGGAAGCCTTCGTCTTATTTTCGGTAGCCTTCGTCTTATTTTCAGGAGCCTTCGTCTTATTTTCAGGAGTCTTCGTCTTATTTTCGGAAGCCTTCGTCTTATTTTTGGTAGCCTTCGTCTTATTTTCAGGAGCCTTCGTCTTATTTTCAGGAGCCTTCGTCTTATTTTCGGGAGTCTTCGTCTTATTTTCGGAAGCCTTCGTCTTATTTTTGGTAGCCTTCGTCTTATTTTCAGGAGCCTTCGTCTTATTTTCAGGAGCCTTCGTCTTATTTTCAGGAGCCTTCGTCTTATTTTCGGTAGCCTTCGTCTTATTTTTGGGAGCCTTCGTCTTATTTTCGATAGCCTTAGTCTTATTTTCGGGAGCCTTCGTCTTATTTTCGATAGCCTTAGTCTTATTTTCGGGAGCATTTGCCTTGTTTTCGGTAGCCATCTTTGCACGTGCCTGTTTCTGCAGTTGTTCATTACGTGCTCGCCACGCCATAATCTCGTCCTTTACCTGATCGTGGCAACACTTTACTTTTTCTTTCAGGCCTCGGAAGAATATTTTTTGAGTCGCAGAATCATACGTAACGTCCACCTGATACTGCTTACGAAGGGTGGCGAGGAAGGTGTGCTTGGCACCCAGTTTTTGTCGTTGGAACTTTCGGGGCACCTTCACGTTCCAGCGAACCACTTCACTTTCAGGATCTACAGCCTCGTGATCGGCGGCCGTGACATTGTGATCCTCGAGATCGTTGTCTTGCGTTGCAGTCCCATAGTGGTGAGCGTTGACAGTATTGTGCTGTGCTTGGTGCGCCGCATGTCTCTCGTCCTTGTCCTGATGCACAGCCGCCTTGGTTACAGAGGACACCAGCTCGTCGCTGGCACCTTGTAACACAGTGTGCACGGACTCACCACCGATCGTCTCCACTGCAGCCGTGTTAGTGTTGTCCTCGGGTTCCTCCTCTGCCTCGGTTGTAGGGAGGTTGTCTTCCCGTGTCTGTGTTTCCTCCGTTTCCGTTTTCAATGTAAAAGTCAACGGATAAAATGAAGACACTTCCAACGCAACGTGAATCTTGGCAAGGCATTGGCTCTCATTCTGTAAACACTCAATCAAGGGCTTGAGATTCACAGCCTTCTTCCGAATGGTTTTCTTGCCCCATTTCACCTTCATCCTCGTAAAACAACCCGAACCCAGTTCCCGCATCTTTTCCATATCCACGCTTATGCGGCAAGCCGGATACTCGTATACCGCGTCAGAAACTTTTTGTCGCTGTTCCGGATCAAGATGAATCCTCATCACGGGACAAAAGTATCTCTTCTTAAACCACAACCAAGTCTTCAATTGTTCAGCGAACACTTGGATGTCCGTCACCTTCTTATGTGCTGCAAGGCACACCGAGCACGAAATTCCTGTTTTTACAAACATAATTCTTAACATAAATTTTAAGAGATTGATAACCTAAGGTGCCCAGAATATTGAGGTAGTTTTTTAAAGGTAGTAGCTCCAAGCTGTGAAAGTGTTGAGGCGGCTGTGATGTAGATCCAAACTGTCTCAGTGCTGAGGCGCTGATTGGATGCTGTCTCAGTACTGAGGCGCTGATTGGTGGCTGTCTCAGTACTGAGGCGCTGATTGGTGGCTGTCTCAGTACTGAGGCGCTGATTGGTGGCTGTCTATAAATATATATATATATATATATATATATATATATATATATATATATATATATATATATATATATATATATATATATATATTTACATATATATTTATATATATATATATATATATATATATATATATATATATATATATATATATATATATATATATATATATATATATATTCATATATATATATATATATATATATATATATATATATATATATATATATATATATATATATATATATATATATATAAATTTCTACTTCTTCTCATCTCTATTCTGTCCATCTTTCTAATGTAAGAGATAACCAGTATATTCACTCTTTCATCCCTTACACTGGTAAACTCTGGAAGTCTCTTCCTTGGTCTGTTTTTCCACTTGCTTATGACTTAAACTCTTTCAAAAGAGGAGTGTCAAGGCACCTCTCACGCTAACTTGGACCTCCAACCATTGCTTTTATTTCTCCTACTGTCTTCTTTGCAGTGTCTAGCGACAAGCGGGATTTTTTTTAACGTGTTTTTGTTTTCCCTTGGCCAGTG
>JAXIVD010000549.1:71528-91528 GCA_036785275.1 Cancer borealis | reverse complement strand
GTGTTGGGTGTGATGGTGGTGGTGTTGGGTGTGATGGTGGTGGTGTTGGTGATGTTGGTGGTGGTCAGGCGATGTTGAGGTTCTGATAGCTTATGGATCCTATTCTGAGCTGACGCTGGTGCTGTTCAATCGAACTTATTGGCCCAGTGCAGCACGTAGACAGACAGTCGACGAGTAATCCTCAAAAATATCTTATTTTCATGAAAAATAATTACATTACTATTCCCTGCTTACATTTTGCATTAGTTAATATTAAGACAAGTTATTCATTAGCTTACACATATACTAGATACAATCCACAAAGCTAAACTCGATTCAAAAATTAAATATTCATTTAATTACATTATAAAGGGAGCCATGAATAATTCAGGTAAGACACAAGAGGGTGCGCTACCTTCTTAACAAATGGTCTAGAAGCCTCTTTTTCATGCAAACTGTCTCAAACTGACAAAAAATGCTTCCTTGAAGTCATGTATCAGACAGAAAATTAGTATATTGATGCATTTTCCTCTTAATGGTGAGGAATGGTAAAGGTAAAGAATAACGTGTTAAATTTATCACGTTTGAGTCTGAATTGAGAGGGACAGTGGCGAAGGATCAGTGAGTTTGTCTTCAAAGTGACTATGTAGACTTCAGCCACTACTAGCATTGTCTACCTCAGAGGTCTTCCTTTCTACTTTGCCAATCACCATCAAATACAATAACCTAGATGAAATATTATAAATATATATATATATATATATATATATATATATATATATATATATATATATATATATATATATATATATATACACATTTTATTAATAATGATAACAATAGATAGTTTATCGACAATGAAGGCAGGCGTAGGTTGAAATATACATTTCAAAATTAGGTGTGAGAAATGGAAGACTGTCCACATGATAGTAACTCATACTGCAGATAGCTATGATGATGATGATGATGATGATGATGATGATGATGATGATTATGATGATAACAACGATGATGATAATGATGATGATAATGAATTAAAGTTAGTCGTATGTACAGGTTCGTGTGTGTGTGTGTGTGTGTGTGTGTGTGTGTGTGTGTGTGTGTGTGTGTGTGTGTGTGTGTGTGTGTGTGTGTGTGTGTTACCTTTGGACTTTTCGCGATAATTACCTTATCACTAATGATTTACCAGCAAGTCGTTGAACGCTAGTCAGGAGGTGAAAGGCCACGTTGGGTGACAAGCCAAGACAAGCGAGATATTTTTTCTACGTATCATTGTTTTCCGGTAGCCAGTACTCTTTTAATGTAGAAAAAAAGCCACTAGATACTACAGCTAATACTTATCACACACGAAAATATGCTATGCTTCTCTGTGCTAAGGTTAAGCAAATTATAACTCATTTTAATTACATAATATTCGTTAAGGTTAGATTTACGTCATACATATACATAACGTACATACACACATACATACATACATACATACATACATATATACATACATACACACATACATACATACATACAGAAAAAAAGATCAAAAGTCTTTACTAATACCAAATCTGGCAGTAATTACTTCAGTTGATTATACAGAGACGTACTACACAATATGCACACATTCATACGGGCTTCACATCCGTGGTGATGCATATATTTCTGGTGAAAAATATTCAAGTGTAAGCAACGTGCCTGTAATAGTGCCAACTGCAAGATAAAAGCTAATCAATCAAGTACATAAGTGCTTTTGTCTCATTGTTACGAGCTATCTGTCAGGTGCTCATTTCCTAAAAAAACCCCACCAACATGGCGTCCATGACCCTCAAACTGTTATCACTTATTGTCCTTCCTGTTCTTTCCTTACTGATAACTGTTGTCCCCCAAACTCTTAATTTATCGCAGCCGTAACCCTAATCTTGCCGATGGTAGCTTCACCTGATGTCAGCTTTGGTCTGCTTAGCCACGTCCACCCAAGATCCTGTTGTGGTCATGGGATACCTTGACTCAGGCACATGATCTGTCACTCGTGCAGCTGTTCAACCACCACACTGTTGCCATTATTATCCTCTTTATCATCATTACTATTATTATTATTATTATTATTATGAATAGTAGTAGTAGTAGTACTTCTACTACCACCACTACCACTATTAATAACATATATAAAGAAAACGATAGATGCACATGACCCACATTCCTGAGAGCCAGACTATCAGTATATAATAGATAACTTTCTTTAATATAATGAAATAATGCAGATGTCTAGTAGGACGAAACGGCACCCGGTTAAAAAGTGCAACGGGGTATAATTTTTCCTATCGCAGGCAAATGAATCAACGAGGAAACACGTCTAAATTTGGATTCTCGAGGGCATCGAACCCAACACCACTTGAAAGGCAGAACAAACCAGGACTAATGAGCCAGATAGCGATGCTTGTCCAGGAATTAGGCTTAGCCTTATTCAACTGATACACGATACACAAGTCTGAGACGCACAAAACACACTCGATATTGATTTTAAGTATGACTTCTTGAAAATCACATTCGCTAAAGAGGACAATAACAGCTGCGCATCGTTTCACGGCATTCTTAGAAAAATATATATAATAACAACCTAAGTAAGCCAAGTCTCATTATAGGCGAACTCTTTCTTTATACTATTAATGTTTTATATGGACTAGTCATTAAGTAAACAAAGATCTAATCAATGGTATGTGAAGCAGAGGTTAATTTCTATATTGAATGAGTTACTCTCTTTGCGCCACAACAGCTAAGGTGATTATGGTGCCTTACAATACAAGTACAAGTAATATTGCCACTATGGGTGATCAAAGCAGGGTGTGGGTATAGGACGTGCCTCCACATTGCTCAAGCAGGCTAGTGTTGGTCAAGTAGAGAGACAAATAACTTCAACAGTAGGCCAGTAGCCTTGTCTTAGTATTTTTCATATGAACTGATCCTTCCAAATGGCCTTGACAAGCTAACATTAATACATCAATATATTTGAATATATGACAAGTATCATAAGAAAAAAAAAAAAGTCAATTGGCTACACTTCTGCAGTTGCAAACTTGTCAATATTTTTGCTATGCGACAGGATGATTTTTTTCCCCTTATTGAAGCTGTGAGGCGTTAAGAAGTGAATTTTGCAGAAATTACTCTTTATTCCCAGCAGTTGGTCATGCATATTTTATCCATCATGAACACTTAACCATCTCTGAGGAGGATGAACACTGCTCCCACTCACGGGTACGCTGTCATGTCCTCGTGTGTAATATGGAGGCTTGAGAGAGGTGAGGGGGGGGGGGGGGAGGGAAGTGGATGGGAAGCGAGCGGAGAATATAAGACCTCCCGCATTGCTACTGCCTACCACTCTCCACCAGTCGTCTTAACGCCCGCACCTGACCGCCCGCCCGCCACACCGTTCACCATGGCTCCTCCTTTTGATGGAAAATACAACCTCGAGTCATCTGACAACTTCGAGGAGTTCATGAAGACACTTGGTAAATTATTGAACGTCCTTTTTTAGTTTAGTGAGTGTACTTGGGTGCTGCGTGTGGTGGCGTTAGGTGTGATGGTGGTAGTGTTGGGTGTGATGGTGGTGGTGTTGGGTGTGATGGTGGTGGTGTTGGGTGTGATGGTGGTGGTGTTGGGTGTGATGGTGGTGGTGTTGGGTGTGATGGTGGTGGTGTTGGGTGTGATGGTGGTGGTGTTGGGTGTGATGGTGGTGGTGTTGGGTGTGATGGTGGTGGTGTTGGTGATGTTGGTGGTGGTCAGGCGATGTTGAGGTTCTGATAGCTTATGGATCCTATTCTGAGCTGACGCTGGTGCTGTTCAATCGAACTTATTGGCCCAGTGCAGCACGTAGACAGACAGTCGACGAGTAATCCTCAAAAATATCTTATTTTCATGAAAAATAATTACGTTACTATTCCCTGCTTACATTTTGCATTAGTTAATATTAAGACAAGTTATTCATTAGCTTACACATATACTAGATACAATCCACAAAGCTAAACTCGATTCAAAAATTAAATATTCATTTAATTACATTATAAAGGGAGCCATGAATAGTTCAGGTAAGACACAAGAGGGTGCGCTACCTTCTTAACAAATGGTCTAGAAGCCTCTTTTTCATGCAAACTGTCTCAAACTGACAAAAAATGCTTCCTTGAAGTCATGTATCAGACAGAAAATTAGTATATTGATGCATTTTCCTCTTAATGGTGAGGAATGGTAAAGGTAAAGAATAACGTGTTAAATTTATCACGTTTGAGTCTGAATTGAGAGGGACAGTGGCGAAGGATCAGTGAGTTTGTCTTCAAAGTGACTATGTAGACTTCAGCCACTACTAGCATTGTCTACCTCAGAGGTCTTCCTTTCTACTTTGCCAATCACCATCAAATACAATAACCTAGATGAAATATTATAAATATATATATATATATATATATATATATATATATATATATATATATATATATATATATATATATATATATATACACATTTTATTAATAATGATAACAATAGATAGTTTATCGACAATGAAGGCAGCCGTAGGTTGAAATATACATTTCAAAATTAGGTGTGAGAAATGGAAGACTGTCCACATGATAGTAACTCATACTGCAGATAGCTATGATGATGATGATGATGATGATGATGATGATGATGATGATGATGATAATGATGATGATAATTAATTAAAGTTAGTCGTATGTACAGGTTCGTGTGTGTGTGTGTGTGTGTGTGTGTGTGTGTGTGTGTGTGTGTGTGTGTGTGTGTTACCTTTGGACTTTTCGCGATAATTACCTTATCAATAATGATTTACCAGCAAGTCGTTGAACGCTAGTCAGGAGGTGAAAGGCCACGTTGGGTGATAAGCCAAGACAAGCGAGATATTTTTTCTACGTATTATTGTTTTCCGGTAGCCAGTACTCTCTTAATGTAGAAAAAAAGCCACTAGATACTACAGCTAATACTTATCACACACGAAAATATGCTATGCTTCTCTGTGCTAAGGTTAAGCAAATTATAACTCATTTTAATTACATAATATTCGTTAAGGTTAGATTTACGTCATACATATACATAACGTACATACACACATACATACATACATACATATATACATACATACACACATACATACATACAGAAAAAAAGATCAAAAGTCTTTACTAATACCAAATCTGGCAGTAATTACTTCAGTTGATTATACAGAGACGTACTACACAATATGCACACATTCATACGGGCTTCACATCCGTGGTGATGCATATATTTCTGGGGAAAAATATTCAAGTGTAAGCAACGTGCCTGTAATAGTGCCAACCGCAAGATAAAAGCTAATCAATCAAGTACATAAGTGCATTTGTCTCATTGTTACGAGCTATCTGTCAGGTGCTCATTTCCTAAAAAAAAACCACCAACATGGCGTCCATGACCCTCAAACTGTTATCACTTATTGTCCTTCCTGTTATTTCCTTACTGATAACTGTTGTCCCCCAAACTCTTAATTTATCGCAGCCGTAACCCTAATCTTGCCGATGGTAGCTTCACCTGATGTCAGCTTTGGTCTGTTTAGCCACGTCCACCCAAGATCCTGTTGTGGTCATGGGATACCTTGACTCAGGCACATGATCTGTCACTCGTGCAGCTGTTCAACCACCACACTGTTGCCATTATTATCCTCTTTATCATCATTACTATTATTATTATTATTATTATTATTATTATGAATAGTAGTAGTAGTAGTACTTCTACTACCACCACCACCACTATTAATAACATATATAAAGAAAACGATAGATGCACATGACCCACATTCCTGAGAGCCAGACTATCAGTATATAATAGATAACTTTCTTTAATATAATGAAATAATACAGATGTCTAGTAGGACGAAACGGCACCCGGTTAAAAAGTGCAACGGGTATAATTTTTCCTATCGCAGGCAAATGAATCAACGAGGAAACACGTCTAAATTTGGATTCTCGAGGGCATCGAACCCAACACCACTTGAAAGGCAGAACAAACCAGGACTAATGAGCCAGATAGCGATGCTTGTCCAGGAATTAGGCTTAGCCTTATTCAACTGATACACGATACACAAGTCTGAGACGCACAAAACACACTCGATATTGATTTTAAGTATGACTTCTTGAAAATCACATTCGCTAAAGAGGACAATAACAGCTGCGCATCGTTTCACGGCATTCTTAGAAAAATATATATAATAACAACCTAAGTAAGCCAAGTCTCATTATAGGCGAACTCTTTCTTTATACTATTAATGTTTTATATGGACTAGTCATTAAGTAAACAAAGATCTAATCAATGGTATGTGAAGCAGAGGTTAATTTCTATATTGAATGAGTTACTCTCTTTGCGCCACAACAGCTAAGGTGATTATGGTGCCTTACGAAACGGGACTACTGGCCAGCTACACCAGTAGCTGAGACACTTCACCCAGATTAACATGTACAAAAAGTCCATTATTGAAAACTGATTAAGCTCAAACTGATTAAGCTAACAAGATGAGTTTTAGCCTAAAACTCATCTTGTTAGCAGTCACTTCAAGCTTTTAGGTCACAGACAGAGAGAGAGAGAGAGAGAGAGAGAGAGAGAGAGAGAGAGAGAGAGAGAGAGAGAGAGAGAGAGAGAGAGAGAGAGAAAAAAAATGGGGGTGGTCGGGGGGCAGGAGGGAGAGGTTGTGTAGTGTGTACCCGTGGAAGGGTAATGTGAGCATCGTTTGTTTACACACCACCATAACTAGCACACTTTGTTTACAATTTCGCAAGACCACGGCGCCGTCCAAGCTGTGTGGGAAGGCTTCCCAGGCATGCTGATGACAGTCCATTCAGCACACACACACACACACACACACACACACGCACACACATAACAAAAAAGCAAATCTTCTATTGATTTTGCCGGTATGGTACAAAGTGGGTGTGTAATAGCCACAATTAATTTTGATCTACAAGTCGTAGACACACATGGCTTTCTAAACTTAATCAACCCAAATCGACAGGTGTTGGAATCATGCTGAGGAAGTTGGGCGCCACCAGCAAGCCCACGGTGGAGTTTTCGGTCAGCGATGGAGTGTGGACCTTCAAGACCATATCCACTTTGAAGACCACCGAAATCAAGTTCAGCTTGGGAGAAGAAATAACTGAAACCACCCTCGATGGTCGGGAATGTAAGGTATGTGGTGGTGGTGGTGGTGCCAGAGCAGCGTGCTGGGTTAAAACCGTTTGTATATATAGCATGTATATATGAGAGTATCGCAGCCGAGACTAATGCCCTGCCTTCCCCACAGACGGTATTCACACAGGAGGGCAACAAGCTGATCCAGGTACAAAACGCGCAGAAAGGCAAGAGTGCAAAGTACACTAGGGAATTCAACGACACAGAGATGATCACGGTGAGTGACTAAAAACAATTTATTCATACGTGATTTAATCTAATTGATGAAAGCTTTGAAGTACAACTTGAGTGAGGAGCAATTTGGCCTGAGAAGCATCAGACAAAATTATTATTTATCACACTCTTTATTCTAAAATTAAACATATTCCGTAGAAAATGTTTATATCTTTATGGGAATGTCAGAAACAATAACTTTCATTGCTAACTTGGGAATATGAATTTACTGCAGAATGAAGTCTCTTTAGGGAATGCCTGAGACACGTTAAATTTACTTTTAAGATTATCGCTAAAATATATCATGAGTTGCCAACAACAACACCTATAAACACAGGTATCGTGGTCTATGTGCCATTAGCAAGAGGCTAGATGATATAACTATAACTAATTGTTTCCTATATACATCATGAATTACAAAATGTACGACCGTAGGACCTAAAGAATAATGTCATCCACACACCCATGGATCACTTCATCATATATCATACTAACCAAAAATCATCTTTAAACTTACTTTGGGAGACATATATTAAACAAGATGAAATTCCCAAAGAATTTCAAGGATGTATTAAAGGTGATTGAATAATTCCCACGTAAAGTTTTTGTTAGAGTTTTTCGTTACCTGGTGGTCTAGTGGTTAGGACGCTCGCCTCACAAACGAGAGGTCGCGGGCTCGATCCCCGCGCCGGGTAGGAGACATATGGACCAAGTCTCTTATAAGTGTGTGGTCCCTGTTCACCAAACAGTAATGAGGTACCTGATCTCAGACGGGGTAAACCCGCTTTCAGGGGGGAGAAAACAAATCTATAAATAAAAAAATATACGGCCTCCTGGCTAGTACAATGGTAGCGCGCTGGCCTTGCATTCGCTTGGTCGGCAGATCGGGTACCCGCCCGGGCTTCTGATGCTAAGTTGTTTACTGGGAGGAACTGCTGTGGTCGGGCACCACAGTGGTGCAGCGGTGGTCCACCATGGCTGTGAGGCATAGACCTCTAAACAAAAACCAAATAAACCAAGTAAGAGTAAATGAGAGAGCGCTACTTGTCAAGATGGAAAACTCGAGACAAACTCAAGATTGTTCCGTAACATTCTTGAGTTTGTCTCGAGCTATCTTTTTTTCCTTTACTGAACTATTTATTTTTAACGTTCATAAAAATTCATATTCATTCTTATTAATGTCTGTTATCGATTTTATTCAAGATGATTTGAGTGTCTCACTGGAAAACACTATGATTACTACATACACAGCCATAACATTATATATTTTCGTACCTCATGTTTCTGTTACGTGACGGAGTGTTACCAAACAGTGCACTATAACAATCTGAATTTGCAGATAGCGGAATGTGATGGCGTGGTGTCAAAACGTACGTACAAGCGGCAGTAACTTCAACAATCTCCGAGTTGCTGCATCACAAAGGTTGACCAGCAGCTAGACCAGGACCAAAGTATATTGGAGATAATCAAGTGCCAACAACTACTCGTCAGAATACCATCCTCAGACGCCTTAATCAATGTTTTTGTTTTCTTCTTCTGAAGAATAAGACACAATAATATACCATTAAAATGTATGATTTGTTTTTCTTAATTCTCAAGCATTCACTTCGAAAAGTATAGGAGTGGTGAGTAACACCAAAATAGTTAGATTACAAAAAAGTCATATATTAGAAAAAATCTTATTTTCATTTGTTTGTTAAATTTCCAAGTGAGGAGATTTAAAGAAACATTAACAGGTTTTTAATTCTCTTAACTTGTCATTACTTTTTAGACCATTTCCTAGACATAATCCTGCGACCTATGTAAGAAGCACAGGAACCTGTTTGAAGTCACTGAGATGGGCTTCTTGTCTAGCTTCTTTGACTGTTGGGCGATGTTTGAAGCCGAGGGCATCAACCTTCAATTCAAATTTGTAGACGAGAGGCTCGGAAGAAGACATATGTTCTTGGGTGCAGTTTGCACAAGTGTGTATTGTTGAGGGGCAGTGTGTATGGGTATGGCCAGGTGAGGCAGAGTGGGCAACGTGTGGTGGATTTACATTATTTTGCGAGATGTCCAAATTTTCAGCAGTTTTGGCACTGGTGGGGGGGAGGAATGTAAGGTTTATTAGCCTTAGAGAAGGGCCCACCTATGTATATACTATATGCTAGATATTTTCCTTTGAATGTAATTTTTGCAATATTTGCTGGGCACTTACGGCCAAACTATATATACTATATATAACTAGTATATATACTTTGCTCATGGCGGCCACTAGAGTACATTAACGGTAAAGCAGGACACGAGCAATATCATGCTCGTCTGCAATCAGTTCAAAAGGTCATAAGAACAGTCGGACCAACTGACGCCCATTGGGGGGGCTGATTTCATAGGGTAAGGAAGGGTACCAGTATGAGTGTTCAGTTGATATGAGGGGATATCAGATAAGGTTTCCCATTAAGGTCTTTGAGGGTGAGCATAGCTTCAGCTTGAGATTTTGAGTCAACGATGACCAGGCGACATCTGTCAGGTCGTGTAAGGAAGGTTACCTTTCCGACCTGTCTTTTGATGCATTTTCGAAACTGTAAAGTGTTTCCTGAGTAGGAAGAATGAGCAAGGATATGGAAGTATTTGTTCCATCGGTAAAGACCAAAGAGGCTGGATAAAGGAAGGTCATTAGAATCCACAGCAAATACTCATAATTATAAGATGAGATGAATAGAAACCGTTTTAATGACAACCTAACTAATGCAGTCTTACAATCAGCACTAGAAGTAAGTGGGAAAGCACCTAAACTAAACCATGAAAAACTTTCAACGGCCACACAAGACATTATAAGAAAACATAGCAGAATTATAATAAAAACAGCAAATGACAAAATACAAGCAACTGAACTGTATAAAACCATAAGCAAGAGGAAAATTAATGACATTCGAAAGTACATGAAATTGATTGAGGAAACTCTAAACAAGGGTACACGTATAAAGATACCAAGGAGAACACATGGAATTGGCAGAAAAGACCCCATACTTCATATAATAGAGATAAAGTGATGGTGGTAGTGGAGGAATTTTATAGAAAATTGTATATCAGTAATGATAGGCAAAACAAAGCCTGTATAGGTGGTAGGCAGAGGAGGAAGGCCCCTGCCGTCCTTCCCTATTTTAATCCCAGGGATCAGGTATCTGTCAAATTCGAAGCGACCCTGACAAATTTCCATTGTTTGGCCAGGTAAAGGTATAGGCAGCTTTGACCCCGATAGTACACTTTCAACAATCTCGCAACCCCATACATCGAATTAACCTCACTGGTTACGGCACTACCACAGCATATATATACAGTAAAACCTTGATATAATTGTAATTGTAATGTGGGGGGGAAAAAAAACCACCTTGATATAACGAACCTGCTTATAGCGAATTTCGGATATAACGAACGTCATTTCCTGGCCGAACCAAGTCGGATATAACAAACCAAAGTTCGTTATATTCGAGGCGTGGGGTGAGCCGGCCGAACTCTCCACTTTGTTTGAACATGAACGTGCTGAAGCGCACACCATTCAGTCCACAGTTAGCTCTCACTGTGAATAGTTGGTCATGCTCGAGCTCTCGCCACTTGCTACCTACTATATACCTACTACCTACAGTACTACCTACTGAGAAATGGCTTCCAGGACTCCTTCTCTTAACGTCTTAACGAACGAAACCCCATATATAGCGAACTCGTTTGGTATTTTTACCGAACTTCGGATATAATAAATTATCGGATATAACGTCAGACACTCCGCCCCAATTGGTTAATTATATCGAGGTTTTACTGTATATATTTATATATATATATATATATATATATATATATATATATATATAATATATATATAATATATATATATATATATATATAATATATATATATATATATATATATATATATATATATATATATATATATATATATATATATATATATATATATAAATATTATATAGTAAAATCTCAATATAACGAACCAATAACCATAACAAAATAATGAGGCATTAGTTCCACTTCAGCCGCTACGCTTAACCTCTACTGAAACAAATGCCTTTCAAAATATTGGTGTGAATATTCGAAGAAAAAAAAAAAATTTTATGAAATGTTTTATGTACTGTAAATTATTTTGGCTTCATTTACTAAATGACACTATATATTTTCTATCCATAGATCAAATGTTAAGAATAACTGAAAATCAAAGGAAAATAGACTCTGTGCTGGTGACTTTAAGGTTGCCATTAGTTCAATAGTGCTTCTTGATTTACCTCAAATACTCATACATACAAAATCTGTTTCCAGTTTATTGACATGCAACCAACTTCATACATCACTTACACTACTGTAGCTACAAATATTATGTTTCTGAAAAATATTATTTAATACCTACTTAAACCTAAAAATACAAAATCATTGCAAAAATTCATCAAACTTCTAATAAAATCTAATTGCTAATGACTAGACGACTCCCACAACTCAATGGTGCTTCATCATTACTTAAGTACGTGTTCATCCTGTAGACACAGATGTGGGTACTTCTGACAAACCTTTGCCTCAATCAAAGTTAATTTTAGCTCTGATTTCATTGTGGACGGAGTTAATCAAAGAGTTTGTCATTTACCACTTTACAGATAGTGAGAAACATGGGTGATAAGAATGACTAGACGTAATAATGAGATGGAGTCTGGGAAATAAGTGACTTAACTTATCATGATATGAAGTTTGAAGTTTGGACTACAATTTAACGGCATCTTTTCATATCGATAAGACTTGATGAACATATATAGGACACTTTACATGATATCTAAAACACACACACACACACACACACACACACAAGAGAAAGATTTGGGAGTGGTAATACAGGACAACTTATCATCAGAGAAACATAGATAGAATATTTGATTACACATTCAGGAAGCTGAGAGATATACGGATGGCTTTCCACTTCATAGATAAAGATGTGATGAGAAAAATTATAGCTACAATGATTAAACCAAAACTGGAATATGCAGAAGTAATATGGTCCCTGCACAAGAGAATGCATATCTTGGAATTGGAATGAATACAGAGAATAGCAACTAAGATGGTGCCAGATTTGGAAGACCTAACATTTGAGGAAAGTTTAAAAGAAACGCATCTACCAATACCAAAAGAAAGCGTAAACTTAATTACAATATATAAATTGATAAACAATCTGGAGGAAACAGATAGGAAAGATCTAATATTGAGAAGAAAAGGAGAGGCTAGATATTCGAGGGGACACACAAAAAATTACAAAAAGGAGTTTGCTTGAATGATACAAAAAGTACAGATTTCCTCAAAGAAGTATATATACTTGGAATGAACTGAATGAAGAGGTGATAATGGCAAGGAATGTACTACAGTATATCAACTGAAAGAAAATTTGGACAAATATAGATACGGAGATAGGACAACACGAGTAGCTGAGGCCCTATATACAATAACTAGGTAAATACACATACATGCACACAAACATACACAAAAAAAGATCAGCAACCAAGATGGCCCCATACCTGAAGGATTTTCCATATAAGGAAGATCATCAAGACCTAAACTTCCAATCCTACAAGAAGAGTGAGAAAGGGGTACTCTTACAGCACTGTCTAAGGCTTCAAAAGAAATGGTGAAAATTGAGAGAAATTATATATTAGTGTGAGACTCAAGAAAAATGAGAGGACAATGGAAAATGTCAAAGATGATCCGCTGTAGAGATTCAGTTTTCCACACAAGAAGCATAGAAACTTGTAACAGTTTGGATGCCAAGGTGGTCCTTGCAAGGAATATTCACAAGTTTATAGAAAAGTTGGATAAAAATATGTAGATAGTTCAGTAGGAACATAACACTTTTTTCTCAATGTCACAACTAGACACACACACACACACACACACACACACACACACACACACACACACACACACACACACACACACACATACACACAAACACGTGCTCATTTGCTCACTTGTAACATCCTTGCCTATCAGACTCAGATTTGCGCCCAGATCATTATGCTAAGTTTGGCTAATGAATGAGCAGTTACTCTCCTCCTTGAGCAAAATGATGGGGTGTGTAGTGTGTGGAGTGTAGTAGATGAAGAGAAAAAATATATATTGTGATATATGTAGTAGTGTCAGTTGTCAAGTCTAAAGACATCTTCTACAAAGTCTCTGCACTACATATAATGATGGAGTGAACGAAAGTGATAGTATTCAATTCATGACGTGGAGAGGGCTGATGAAATAAAAGAGTATAAAGTCTTGTTACATTCCTGGAATGGCTTTCCTTGCATGAGATTCCCTAGAGAAGATAGAGAAGATATTGCAGATGATGACGATGATGTTGATATTGATGTTCGTGTGTATTTAGATGATGTTGATGTTGATAATGATTATCATGATGATGATGAAAGGTATGGATGAGACAAGGTGAATAAGATTGTTAATACTACCTATTCTAACGATTGCCTCAGAAATATTAATAATAAAGTGCAAAAATGGAAAATTCAGCTACTGAAAGAGCTACTTCAGTATAGGTACATGTGGTATGTACAAGGTAGAGTCAGTGTGTACAACTTTGCAAATAAAGTGGCACAGTATGAATCTTCAAGTAGTAAAGGAGAGCAATGAGGAGAATTGGATTTGCATAAATAGTAAGGAATGCAAACATATGAGAAAAAAGTAAAATAAATAAATAAATAAATAAATAAACAATTAAATAAACAATACTGCATACATAGAAAAATATATATACTTTCTAATTCTATACACATAAATACAGTGGACTAATGGAAGTGGTTGAGATATGGAGAGACCACCAGTGAGGCTTGAAGACAAAGCAGAGAAGCAAATCTGAAACAGACTTCAGGAAACTGATTAAAGGAGAGGAAGTTATGCATGGACAGGACACTTCTGTCATGGCTGCCACCTTGGATGGAGTTCCTGGACGGAATGACTTGACAAACAACATAAAAATATGATCTGAAAAAAGAATATACCCACATTGACTTAAGTGATAGATGCAATGGAAAGAAATGATGAAATGCCATATTTATAAATATTCACTAAATTAATAGCATGTATGACATAGCTAATTATATCAACCTATCGCTATCCATCAAAAATCATATAAGGCCTGTACAGTTTATCTTTGCTAATAATTCTAGTAGACATATCCCTTACAGGCCTTAATCAGTCTGATTAAAAAAACCTTCCATTTTTGACAAGATTAAAATAGAAAGTTTTTCAATGTACTACATCACATCCACATTACTATAATTCAACATTTACCTTATTATAAGAACTCTTCTTATTGTACTTTAAGGCATAATAATCTCTTCCAGAATAAGTTAAAGAATCAAAAGAAAAAAGAAAAAACTTGTGTAGACAAAAACAACACTTCTTGTTCCTGAAGCTAGATCAAATCTCCTCTACTGAGTATCTGCTTGTATAATGAACCTCCACTAACCTCACTGACTGTAACACATTGGTCAAGGGCCGTACACACACTAACATAGTTTCACTAAGGCTCATTGATGCAACATGTACAGTGACCAAGAGAGGCTTCATTACCCCTGTTATGAAGGGCTGAACGAGGTACTCAATGATCAACCTCAGGGTGTCGATAAAAATGGGTCGAACCAAACCTTGAAGAATAAATCTGAAAAAAAAGAGAATACATTTTTTAGGTCAATTTAGCATTGTGGATCTACAATAAACAGAGTTCCTTGCCATGCATACAAGGAACCCTTGCTCTTTTTGGTAGATCCATCTTTGCCTTTTTCACAATAATGTCATTATTTGATTTCAACCATTGTCTGAGAAATTCTATTTTGTGAAAATATTTACTATTATGTAAGTTAGTACTTTATTTCTATTATTTAATATGTATTTTTGCAACAAATTATTTTGTGACTTAGTTTTGCATGTGATGGCATGTTTAGTAAATGGATCTAATTAAGAAGCATGCCACTTAGCCTTCTAATGATTCAGACTAGGGCAAGAAGCCTTTTAGAGACCCTAAAGGATCATTCATTTTGATCATATGAACGGAATATTAAGCTATAGTAAATATGTTGCCTTAACCATGACCTTCATCTTAATATCTACATTCAAACCTACTTTTCTGAAATCAATCAAATAAATAATTCAAAAATTTTCCCAGAAATCTTCTTATGTAGAATTTGCACTTAATGATTCTAGATAAGGTATATTAATTAAGAACAACAATACCTTAATAGATGATGAAGAAATAAAGTGAAACAAGTCAAGGGGATGGTGACGAGGGCAAAAGCTTCTCCCAAAGCCCTGTTAACAGCCTCCACTGGTCTCTTCCCGGCAGACTCCAACAATGCTTCTCCAGATGTCAATATCAATGGTGGAGGACTGAAGATTAAGACAGATTCTATTCTATAAAACTTTAGAAACCTCAATACAGAGAGAAATTGTAATAACATTTAAAGTTCCTTTCAATCTTTGATAAGCAATTAAAATTTATATTAATAATCAAGAAGCTAAAATTAATCAAGTATTTTCAAAAATGTTTAGTTTTGTCATGAATTATAACATGAATAAACTGAGTTCGGATCTGAAATCATGATCTTCTTAATCGATAGATAAGTCAATAAAGTTTAAGCGCACTGAACATGCATAATGGTAAGAACATGGGGAATGCACATCTTACCATTCTTTAGCAATTGATATATTATTTCCCATTGAATAAGAGTTATGACTCTGTGGTGTCATTTCACAGTCATATACATTTTCTGATAACCTGGCTAATTGTGTCTTGAGTGTCATTTGTGGAATGCTGTTCTGAGTTATTCTGGGGACATCGCTGGACACATTAGGTGCTTCTGAAGGCAAAATTTTATCATCTGAAATATAGAAATAAAATTAATTAGAGTAAGAACAGGGTAAAATTTTGCAATTTATATACAGTAGGAGGTAACATATTCAACATTTACTTATCAATTTGCCACTGAATCATGCATTTGTAGTTATAAACTTGTATACTTCCTCAATGACCCTGCAACCATTTAACAAATACTGACTGGTTCCACTACTACCTTACAAATAGGAAATCACTATCATTCAAGGTGGTAACTCTCTAATCAATACTTTGATTCATTGCGTTTCAATGGCTCCTGAAACTAAAACACTTTCATGGGTTGAGCAACTTATGTGTTAAGTACAAAAATTTAATAAACATCAACACAATCAGCATAAAGATTTTTTCAAAGCAGACCAGAAAAAGACCTAAATTTGGTAAACATTATATTAAAAGAAATTCTTACAGAATTCAACCATAGTAGATATATCTATAATTTTCACTATATATTCATGAATTCTTCTACAAACAACCTTGCATCCTTAAACATTAATTCTATCACAATAACCTGGAAGGTTACCCATATTATCTATCTTCATATGTAGAGTCTACTATTTTGAAATACTAAGAAATTGATATAAAGGAGTAACCATGAGTGGGTTACGGCCAGGGATCGAACCCCTAACAGGATACTCAACGTACATACGTCTTATTAATCAGACCATAATGAGTCCCATCACTACATAGCTTTTCTCCTATTCAGATCAATTTCTAATGTTTCCAGGCACTATGTACCTCTCTAATTTCCCCTTCCTGGGTCTCCATTTTCTCTTAATCTTCACATTTTCTTCTACTTGGCAGCGTCTCATCGAAGTGGCCATGAATTGAGACCCCCAATGGAACATTTTTCTTCTTCAAACTTTATATTTCTTCACTGGAGATCCCACTGCTACCACCATTGTAAATACTTATGTTTTGAAACACTGAGAAATTGATCTAAAGGGGTAACTACGAGACGGTTGTGGCCGGGGATTAAGTCCCTGACAGGACAATCAACGTACACAATGTCTTACTAATCAGACCTTAATGATCACCAAGGTTAAAGTGGAGTTTGGTCAATGTCAACTGTTCTGTCACTGCACTAACACTGATTAAATGACCATAAACAATATTCATTCATGTATAACTTGCACAGCCACTCTGAAATAAAATTACAACTGGCTGAATGGTAGCTCCAGTTTCTAATATATCTGTCAAATCCAATACAAGCAAATCAGTGACCAACACCATCTCCTTGTTCAACATACACAAGTTCCCAAAGATAGAAAAAAGTGACATTAAATTTTATTTGAACTATATGCCACAATTTGAGTTCAAATTTATATTAACAATTATGGCAGGAAAGCTCTGTAGGACATAATTTACAGATTAACTCTGCTATAAAAACAGTTCAGAAAAGAATCTTGTATTAATTTAAAAACAAATATTCCACGCTGCAAAAACTGCTACTAGCTTTAATTCAGAGCCGACTCTGCATGATACCCACATACACACACACACACACACACACACACACACACATATATATATATATATATATATATATATATATATATATATATATATATATATATATATATATATATATATATATATATATAAAATCTACACTAAGTAAGAAGTATTAAGGACATACTGACAGAAATCTATGATATACCCGGTTGTAATGGGGTTTTCTTTATTCTATTAATGGCATGCTAAATGGAATCTGATATTCAATGATAAAAAAAGCATGCCAGTAGTTGTCAGAAAAAGCTACATTATGTAACAATTATAATACACTGCAAGAAACTTCTACATTTAAGTATATTTCAAAGCAACAAATAAAGCTTTGTTGGTGTTTGAACTGTAAATATATATGATTTAATAAAACAGCATTGAACTATACTCAGAATAAGAGGCTCCATGCAACTGAGCTAAAATGTATCACACAGTTACCTAAGCTCTCCTGAGTCTCCCTGAGAATAAGTGATCAACCATCCAAGCACTGTGGATCAAAGCAAAATGTCTATAATGAAAATATCCTTTCAAGGTATGCTTTGACATCACACATAAAATACAAGACCTTCTGAATAGATATTACATTAACATCATAATCATGAGATATGAAAAGCTTAAATTTATAATTTAATTAATACTGCATTTGATGTTCTCACTTACCTACATAGGCATGATTGTCAATGCCTTCCAATGATTTCTGCGAAAATTTTGGAGTATTTCTTGCAGCTTTCTTTGATTTCTTTACCATTTCATTTTTTTCTGTATCAGCAGTTTCTGTCTGCTGAGTGTTTCCTTTAACTTGATTCTTTGGTTTCACAGTGGAATAGAGAGGATCTTCTGAGTCACTGTCAGGATTCATCGGGCCTCCAACTCCTGTTCTCTGTCCTGTCAAGAATAATGTTGATATATACTACTTTTTACCTGCTGGGCACAAGCAGATACAGTACTAAAGTTAAAGTTAAAGTTGCATGGGTTTCAGTTCCGGTATCCATCTATGAAGATGCTCTCCAGAACGTCAGCCAGGCAAGCCCAACCCCCCACTGTGGTGCCCGACCACAGCAGTTCCTCCCCAGTAAACAGCTTAAGCATTACAAGCCCGGGCGGGGACTCGATCTGCCGACCAAGCGAATGCAAGACCAGCACGCTACCACTGTACTAGCCAGGAGGCTAAAATTAGATTCCACTCCAGTGTTTGCCACCCACCCCAATTTTTAAAATATCTTATATACCTCATAATTTCAGACAGATCCAAAGCTTACAAAAAAAATATAGGTGGCTTATTCTTATTAAGGAGGCGGTGGCCTAGTGGCTAGCAGTCAGGCATACCAACTCAGTCCCAGAGTCACTTTTATTTGGTAATACCACTGAATGGCCAAAGATCTACATACTACCATAACACTATCCTCAACGGGACTGCAAAGCTATATGCGTGAGGAGCGTCCGCTGGCAGCATGAGCCTCTCAACAAGAAACGAGGCGTCACTTAAAAAATCTAACACGCTCTACTAACAAGGGGAGGCCGACCATCTAAGGCCTCCATTAAGCCTACCGGTGCCACGGGTGAGGGATAAAAAAATAAATAAAAATAAATAAATAAATAAATAAATAAATAAATAAAAAATAAAAAATGAAAAAACACAAAAAATTAATTAATTGAAAAAATGAAAAATTTTCGGAGCCTGAGTAGCCTCTTAAAATCCACAGTATTTGCTGTTATGGGATTTCAGTGCCTAGCAATGGCCCAGCATCAAGGTAAAGCATTACCAATATGTTGTCATAGTGTGTTATTTCAGTTTATCATATTCAGAATCTATGCTATATTTTTAAGGTAGATACCATAATTTTCATGGGAAGGATATAATACAAACATCAACTGTTGTTTTTAGAATTTCAACCTGACGATCTGTGGTCCATGTCCCTCTGATAAATAGCACTGTGCTAGCGTTGCCAGCTGTCAGTTGTCCCATAGTGGGGAAGACAGGATGACTACAGACAGAAATTGGGTATTATAAATGGGACTGGAATGCATCCCTATTCATCACATTAAAATGTAACTGGTATACAATCAATAGGTTTATGATTGGGTTTTCATGAATGTAACCCAATCATATATTGAGGGAATGATATACTATATATTTTGATCTACAGTACATCATATATCATACATGCAGAAATTATTAC
>JAXIVD010000549.1:57500-65000 GCA_036785275.1 Cancer borealis | reverse complement strand
GTACCTCTATGTGGAGCCCTAACATTAAGGCCTCGCTGTGTGTGTGTGTGTGTGTGTGTGTGTGTGTGTGTGTGTGTGTGTGTGTGTGTGTGTGTGTGTGTGTGTGTGTGTGTGTGTGTGTGTGTTCCTTTGTTTTGCTTTTATTTATCGTGGTGGCATCTTGCAAGGCTTCTGTTCTGTGCTGTCTCCTTCTTTGTTTCCTTGAGTCGGCGGGGCTCGAGTGTAACGTCATCCTCCTCCTCCTCCTCCTCCTCCTCCTCCTCCTCCTCCTCCTCCTCCTCCTCCTCCTCCTCCTCCTCCTCCTTTCCTTGCCTTCATGTGTATCCTTCCCATCAGTGTCGTTCCTACAGCTATACATTATGCAACATTTTTTCTTCTATCTTTCTATCCTTCTATGCTCTTCCTTTTATCCTTCTATTCCCTTCCTTCTATCCTTCTATCCTTTTATCCCTTTCCTTCTTTCTTTCTATTGCCTAAGCCGCTACATTATCCTTTTTTCCTTCTATCCCCTTCCTTCTATCCTTCAATTTCCTTTCTTTTTTCCTTCTATTCCGTAAGTAGCATACTTTTCTTTCCATCTTTCCATCCTTCCATCCTTCCATTCGCTAAGTGGTTGAATATTCACTTGTGGGCGTCGTTCCTTCAGCCTTATCTTGCACAATTAGTTCCTTTACGTTCCTTTAGGCGTGGGTCCTAACACATGGGGGTGCTCAGTTAGGTGTATCTTCATTTACCTTATTTAGAGTTCCTTTGTGTTCAGGTAGGCGAGGCTGCTTACCTGTCGCGTTTTACACCTCACCTTCATTAACAGGTAAGTTACATACATACATACTTACATACATACGCACTCGATTTTTATTTTTTATTTTAGCTTCTCTGTACATATTTTTTTTAATTTCATGTACGTATTTATGTTTTTTTTTTTTTTTATTGATCTAACATACATATACATACACTCGATTATTTTTTTTTTTTTTTTTTTTTTTTTATAAATTTTACTATGTACGTAATTTTTTCCTATGTACATTTAATATTTAATAGAACATATATACACTTGATTATTTTCCAAACTTCTCTGTACGTAATAATTTTTTCCATGTAGTACGTAGTTATGTATATCTATTTCACGTACACGTTTTCATCTGTACGTTTTTTTCATCATCCATGTACGTTTTCCTTCCTTATTCTTGATATTTAGCGTGTCCTTTGTCCCCTTGCATCCCCCTCAGCCCTCCTTCAGGTAGGGAGTGTGACGTCAGTGTGTCAGGTGCGTGGGAGGGAGGCACACGTCATCCCCTTAAATGCTGCTGCTACTCCCTCGTGGGCTGGAAGGAAGGCTGGTAAATTAGGCTGGAATTAGTGGAGTTGGGCTGGAATTAAAGGTGTATTGGGCTGGAGTGAATGGTTAATTAGGCTGGAATTAGAGATGTGTTGGCTGGAGTGAATGGTAAATTGGGCTGGAATTAGTTTAGTTAGGCTGAAATGAGTGTAGTTGGGCTGGAATTAGTAAAGTTTGGCTAGAATAAGTGATAAATTGGGCTAGAAATAATGAAGTTAGTCGAGAATAAGGTGTGTTGTTGGGCTAGAATAAGGGATACGTTGGGCCAGGGATCGAGGCATTCAGCATAGGAGCACAGGAGGGATAGAGGGATAGGTGATAGGGGATAATTCGTCCCCTGCATACCACCCCTACCACCACCACCACCACCACCACCACCACACCGGTTAGGAAACGCCCCACCTAGCGTCCTCTACGGTCCTAACGCCCCCCCCTTCCTCCCCTTTCATCCTAACTGCTGCCCTTCACCCTGAGGCAACTAAGAGAGAGAGAGAGAGAGAGAGAGAGAGAGAGAGAGAGAGAGAGAGAGAGAGAGAGAGAGATAAGGCAGGTAGAGACAAATGGAGGGAACAAAAACTAAAAAAAAAAAAAAAAAGGAGGGAGGAGAGAGATGGAGGAAAGGAAAAAGGGTAGAAACAAGGGGGGGAGGGAGGGAGGGAGGGAGAAGAGGATTGGAGAGAGGGAGGTAAGGAGGGAGAGGAAGGTAGGGACAAGGTTGTCTACGAACGATGGTAAGGACAGGGAGGGAGGGATGGAGGGAAGGGAAGGAGGGAGGGAGAAGGAATGTTGAGGAGGGAATGAGGGAGGAGTACGCACACTTCCTACTGACCCAGTGAACGAGTCCCTCCCTCCTTCCCTCCCTCCCTCCTTTTCTCCCTCCTTTTCACACTCCTTACCTCCCTCTTTCCTTTCATTTCTCCCTCCTTCCTTTCATCTCTCCTTCCTTCTATCCTTCCCTCCCTCCCTCCTTCTCTTTCCCTCCCTCCATCCTTCTCTCCCTCCCTTCCTCCCTCCTTCTCTTCATCTCTCCTTTCTTTCCCTCCTTCTCTCCCTCTTTCCCTCCTTACTTCCCTTCTTCTCTCACTCCCTCCTTCCCTTCATTCTCTCCCTCCCTCCCTCCCTCCCTCCCTCCCTTCTCTTGGGTGTGTCCAGTAAAAGATGACCAGTTATTTAATTAGTTCCCTTATTTATGGTCTTCCTAACGCCCTTTTTAAAATCCTCGTGTTGTGTTTTCTCTCCCTTTCATTTGTTTTTTTCCTCTTCCTCTTCCTCTTCCTCTTCCTCTTGCGCTTATTTATGCTATTTTTTTTTCTTTTTCTTGCGCCCAATATTTTTTTTCTTTTCTCAAGGTCATTCCGTTGTACTTGTTACTATTTGTATTATCCCTGCTCTCTCTCTCTCTCTCTCTCTCTCTCTCTCTCTCTCTCTCTCTCTCTCTCTCTCTCTCTCTCTCTCTCTCTCTCTCTCTCTCTCTCTCTCTCTCTCTCTCTCTTCGTCTTATGCACAGTCATGTCTTGACAAGAAACACAATCCCCTTCGATGTAAACATGTGTGTGTGTGTATGTGTGTGTGTGTGTGTGTGTGTGTGTGTGTGTGTGTGTGTGTGTGTGTGTGTGTGTGTGTGTGTGTGTGTGTGTGTGTGTGTGCATTAATTAAGAATGAGTGAAAAGAGAAAGAAAATAAATGAAGTAAAGTTTGCTTCCTTTTATTCTTTTTTATTTATGTATGTGTTTTTATTTATTTTTTTTTTTTGTATGTGTGTGTTTATGTGTGTGCAGTAATACAATGAATAACTAATAAGTGAAGAGGATGAAAAAAAAAAACCCATATCATAGAGTTTATGTCTTCTTTTGTTTTGTCTTCATGAATCAACTTCCTTTAGTTGAATTTTATATATTGTTACTTTATTCATATACATAAATTTAATTCATATTCTGATTTATTGATATTTTTTTTCTTAATCATCCACTAATTTACTCATAGTTTCATTTATTCCTTGCTTCTTTGTTTACATGATTGTTTATTCACCTCACACACACGAGGGGAGTCTGGGAGGAACCAGTCGTGAGAGAGGTGAGGGTAGGGATGGGATGGGAGGTGGCTGGTGCAATGTTGTGGAGGGGAAGGGATTGGATGGGTGGGGAAGGGAGGGAGGGAGGGAAGGAGGGAGGGAAGAGGGGAAAGGAAGGGGAGGGAAGGGAGGGAAGGGAAGGGGGAATAAGCAACGATAGATGAAGATGTGTATAGGAAATGAGAGGACGAGAAGGAAGAGAAGGAAGGGTAGAGAGTGCGTCGTGGCGTGTTGGGTATGAATGTGTAGTGGGAAGGGGAAGGGAAGGGAAGGGGAGGTGCTGGTATAGTAAGGTGATGTTTTGAAGGGATGAAAGGAAGGTTGAGGGACACCTGTGAGGTACAGAACACCTGGTTATAGCGTGTAGATACGGTGGCTTAGGTGGGTGGGGGGAAGGGGGGAGAGGCTGTTTGCGTGGCTGGGTTGGGGGGGAAGGGGTGAGATTGGCGGGAAGAGTGTAGGGATGGTAAGGGGTGTTGCGGGGTGTTGTGTTGTACCCTAGACGGTGTTGTCCATTGATACACTACATAGAATATCTCTTCCGTTAAGGTTTTTAGACTCGCAAGGAAACTTATATGCTATTTCCCCTCTAATTGTCTCGTCTCGTGCTGGTGGCCGCGATGTTCTGCCGTTCACAGACTCTTGAGCTTCTTAGCCTAGCGACAGTGTAAACCTAAGTGGTGGGTGGTGTTTGTGTGCGCTTTATTTCCATGTGTTTCTGTGTTGATGCGTGTAGAGGCGTGTGGAGGGGCGTGGGGTGTGAAGTGCGACGCCAAAGGACGGGCATGACTTGTGGTTAGCCCGCGATGATGACGTCTTTCCTTCCCATACATATTGTTGTTTAAGTGGACTTGACCAGGCGATGGATGCTGCTTCTCAAGGGAAGGAGGGAGTGGACGGAGTGCGTGGGTGGTGGGGACTCGGGTGGGCGGAGTGGTGGGACGAGGCGTCACCTTGAGGCAGCGTACAGTGTCCCGCTACAGTCCTGACAAGCTGAAGGTGACGGGGTCGGCGGCGACGCAGTACTGAAGGTGGTCTGTGGGGACGAGCGTGGCCGTGGTCAGGGTGGGGCGGGGGCGTACTTAGGGAAGGGGGGGGACAGACGCCCTGGGGTAGTCGTTGCCATATTTCCAGTGAGCGGGCGACGTGACCTTCAGGGGCCGTCGGAGAGAGGACGCCGTGTGGTGCGCCTCGTGCCCTGCAGCGCCGCGGGTGACGCACAGGAAGCCGCGTACCGCTTGTCTGGGGCTACCTGCCTCGCCCACACGCTGGGGCTGGGTACGTACACCTAGCTGGCCTGATATGTACTCATGGCTGATGTACACAGGGGCTGCGGCTACTTGCTGGAGGGTAACTTTGATGCAGTAATCGGGTGGCGGCCTTCAGGCAGCCCAGCTCACCACGCAACTGATCACTGACTGGCCTGGTGGTTGGCACAGGTTATGTAACCATCCCCACGCGACCTTCTGCCTCCATACTTGGCCCGGCATTATGCACCACTTGCTATGTTTACTGGAAAAACCGGAATAAATGTGTTGGAGAAATGACACTACTTGACGGGATGGAGGGAGGGATGAAGGGGCTGATTAACGGGAGGACACGGACCATCACTTCCCATCACAACTGACTGCTTGCACGACCCCTGCTGCGTCCTTCCCGGGGCCACACGGACCTTCTTCTCCAGGGTCCAGCGACAGGACTACGTCGGAAACTTCTCGGGACCACGTGATACCTGGCCAAGTTTCCTGGTAGGGAGGAAGCATCTCTAGGGACCCTCATGAATCCTCCCCGGCAGTAAGGGTTGACTTCCTCCCTCATTTTCAATTACCCAAATCAGCGGCGACTGCCCCTCGGTGGTGGTGGTGGTGGTGGTGGTGGTGGTGGTTTGTGGCGGCACTGCACGTCCTTCACCCTTGAGGCAGTACCGAGAACCCGGACCCCGAGTGTATATGTCATCAGAGTCATCATGAAGGATGCATGGAGGTGCCAGTGTTGCCTGGTTGTGTTGCAATGCACGGGGGCGTCTCTTCCAGTAAGACGTGCGTGACACAGCCCTGATAGTGAACCTCTTCCCTAACACTGAGTCAAACCAGGCAGGACATCCGCCAGTGTCGCCCCTCTAAGTACAGTCTCCGCAGAGGAAGTGAAGACCAACCTTGTTATTGTCCATAGTGGATAGAACTCCATCACGTCGGAACAACCTTGTGTGTGTGTGTGTGTGTGTGTGTGTGTGTGTGTGTGTGTGTGTGTGTGTGTGTGTGTGTGTGTGTGTGTGTGTGTGTGTGTGTGTGTATAGGGGGAGATGCGCTCGGCAGGATACGTGTGTGGCTATGTGTACTTGAGCTCATGTGCGCATCACTGTACGGGTGGTGGTGTAGGTGCGGGTCCGCCCATACACGGTCTGGCTGGCAACCATTAGTCTTCCTGCAGCGTCAGGGTGACGCCTCTGACCCAGTGATCTTCAGGGGTATTCACCCAGTGATCTTCAGGGGTATTCTGGGAGTGACCCTGTGTTTGCTGGGTCAGGGTCATCAGGAGGGCGGGGCGGGGAACACCCAGGAGAGGGCGGGAGGACACACTGAGAAACCAAAAAAAAAGTGGAGAATTTTATTGGTTACAGAATTTTATGCAAAGATCGTGTTGAGGAGAAGGTTGGGGAGGGGAGGGGAGGGGAGGGGAGGGGAGGGGAGGGGAAGAGAAGAAGTGGTGAGGAAGGGAAGGGAAGACAAGGGCCAGGTAGGACAAAGTAAGATAGAGCAGGAGAGAGAAAAAGCAGATAGGGAAGACAGGAAGAGAAAGAGGAAGGCATAGATAAGAAGGGAGGAGAAGAGATGAGGTAGATAGGAATGAAGGAAGAAAAGAGGAGTGAAGGAAGGTTAGGAAAGGGAACAAAGTAGAGTCCGTGGAAGACTTACTAACGGAGGAGGGAAGAGTGGAGAGAG
Organism: Cancer borealis; assembly: GCA_036785275.1. NCBI lineage: Eukaryota > Metazoa > Arthropoda > Malacostraca > Decapoda > Cancridae > Cancer > Cancer borealis. The sequence goes on along the minus strand of JAXIVD010000549.1, from coordinate 58,648 downwards.
AGAGAGAGAGAGAGAGAGAGAGAGAGAGAGAGAGAGAGAGAGAGAGAGAGAGAGAGAGAGAGAGGAAAACAATGGAGGAGAGTGAAATAGTAGGCGGAAAAAAATGGTAGAAGAGAGAGAATAGGAAAAGAGAGAAGAGAGAAGTGAAAGGAGGAGAAAGCAGTCGTAGAGAAAAGATAAAATAGAAGGGAGAAGAGAGGAAAGTGGAGGGTGGATAGACGGATGAGACGGGAGAGAAAGAAGTGGAGGAAAGTGATGAGTCGTTGAGGAGGAGGAGGAGGAGGAGGAGGAGTGTGAGAGGGTACATAAGGCGACTGGCACTCATCCCATTCAGTGCCACAATTCTCCTCCTCCTCCTCCTCCTCCTCCTCCTCCTCCTCCTCCTCCTCCTCCTCCTCCTCATCTTTCTTGTGGGGGTTGCTTTTTCTCACTTTTTTACTTAATTGTTTTTTGTTTTTTATCATCGTTTCCCTCCCCTCCTCCTCCTCCTCCTCCTCCTCCTCCTCCTCCTCCTCCTCCCCCTCCTCCTCTGGTGCAGGTGGCTGTGTTGCCGGGCTGGTGGAGGTCATGTGCCGCCCCTTATCACACCCATACGGGGCAGCCTGGTAGTGGAGGAGGGGTGAGGGGTGGGAGGTGAGGGGTGACGGGGGGAGGGGTTGATGGGGGAGGAGGGAGGAGGAGATAAGCTGGGGGGGGCGAGAGGGGAAGGGACTGTACTGTACATACACACACAACACTCTCTCCCACTCTCTCTCTCCCTTCTGAACTGTATATAGTACCCAGCCTCCTCCTCCTCCTCCTCCTCCTCCTCCTCCTCCTCCTCCTCCTCCTCCTCCTCCTCCCCTCCTCCTCCTCCTCCTTCGTTCCCATCTTTATTTTGTTCTCTCCCAATGTTCCCTCCCTCCCTCCCTCTCATCATACACCCTTGTTCTCATCTTCTCTTCTATTGGTGTCTTCCTCCTCCTCCTCCTCCTCCTCCTCCTCCTCCTCATCCATTCATCTTCTTTTGGTTCTTTATACTCTCTTCCACTTTTTTTTATCATTATTTTTATGTGTTTTCTTCATTTTTTACTCCTCTTTCTTCTTTGGTCCTTCCTTATTTTCCTCATTCCTCTCTTTACTCATTGTTGTCTTCATCCCTTCCCATC
>JAXIVD010000549.1:30000-52500 GCA_036785275.1 Cancer borealis | reverse complement strand
AATAAGTCAACGGTTTATATTATTTGCATTTTAGGGGTCAAAGGTTTTGTGGTTAGTGTAATATTGTTGTTTGTGGTGGTGGTGTTGTTTTTTCTATCGTTGTTGTTGTTGTTGTTGTTGTTGTTGTTGTAGACGTTCTTGATGCTAACTAACACAATGGGTTCTTTTACTTCTTCTATTATCTATTTTTTTCTCTATTATCATTATCATCATCATTGTCATCATTCTTCTTCACTGTACTTAAACAACATACATATTCATAACTAATCAAAATTCTGGCAGCCTACACATCACGTCAGAGCCAGCTAACTCATCCTAAGGGCCTTATCATGATGCTGGGGAGGGTGAAGAGTGAAGGGGGAGGAAGAAGGAGGTATACACACACTACTACACATGTATACACCCACCCAAACAGACCCCTTTCCCCCCCCCAACTCTTCTACCCCAACTTCAGCCCCCCCTCAGTTCCCAGGCCTTCCCTCCTCCATGCGTCCTTCATGTGTCATTGTTTTGGCGCAGTTGTTTTATATGCTAGTGTGATGTGTGGGTTTGGGGGTGAAGAGGCGGGGTAAGAATGGTTGTAATTTATTAACACTCTCTCTTACTTAATTCTCTTCTATCTGTTCTCTCTCTCTCTCTCTCTCTCTCTCTCTCTCTCTCTCTCTCTCTCTCTCTCTCTCTCTCTCTCTCTCTCTCTCTCTCTCTCTCTCTCTCTCTCTTCTTGTTTTCTTCTCCTCCATCCTGTTTCTCTTTCTCTCTCTCCTGTTTCTTTTTCTTCCTCTGTTTTTTTTTCCTTAAAGGGATGAAATAGTTGAAGATACTGGATGTTTTTCTTGTAATCCTTTTTTTTTAAAGTTTCTAATTATTGAGTTGTTGCTGGAACTTAAAATTAGTCAAGGTCAACTTATTTTCAAACTGATTTATCCATAGTAATAAATTATAATTTATTCATCCTTTAGATATACTAGTCTAGATTTTTTTTTTTTTCTTCCCTTCTGTTTTTTATTAATTTTCATTATATTTTTTTTCAATGATATCACTCATGAATAAATACCTCATTTTTGTCTTCAGATTTACACTCTATTTAACATTGATGAGATTACGTATCATAAACACATTACATGAAAAAATACTATTAATCGTCTCTGATTATTGACATTCATAGAAAACGTGTCCTTGTTATGGCAACCTGAAGTAGAGTTGCATCACTACCTATCGTCCCTTTCATCCACCCAAATAAAAAAAACAGACGAAGCTCGATTGTTTTGACGGAAGATTAGATTACCCATACGCCTTTGTCTGTTTTTTCATACCACAGACATGCACAAAAAAGCGTCCTTGTGGGTGAAAAGGTAAAAAGTAGGTGAAATTCTACCATAGAAGTGCATCATATTATGGAACCTTACTTGCTGCGTCACGGTTCACCTTGGAGGGTAGCTAGAGTACAGAGGGTGTAGAGAGAGGGTTGAAGATAACGGAAGGCGACGGGGGAGAAAGGGAGGTGATGGGGCAACGTATGGAACTGATAAAAAGGGTACGAGAAGGTTAAGTTAAAGGTGATACAAAGGAATTCTATTAATCTCCTCCATACGTATCAATGTAATAACTGTTTGTTGGGTTATCTTAGCTTATGTTTTTTTCTTCAATTTGCTATCTTGGAAGGGATATATAGAAGGAAATGCCTGTTTGTTTGGTGGGCTAAAGGAATGTACGGCTGAGTGGTGTGGTGAAATGGATTTTAAAGTATTGTATTGTAAAGGAATGATAGAGAAAGTGGTCTGTGTTATGATTTACGTAAGGTGGTGGTGGTGATGTTGGTGGTGTTGGTGTTAGTTATTGTTGTTATTATTATTGGTGTTGGTGGTGGTGATTTTCTTTTATTTTTTAATTTTCGTGTTGTTGTTGTTGTTGTATTTTCTTCTCCTTCTGCTACTACTACTACCACCACTACTTTTCTTCCATCTATTATTGATATTTTAATTTATCTATGTATTTATTTATTCATTTTTATTTATTCACTAATTAATTCATAACATATTTATTCATCTGTTTGTTCTTCTCTTTCTAGGTGCAAGATGAGGACATACCTGTGATTACAATACTGCGTGGCAAGGCTCTGTCCTACGCCCCCCCCCTCCCTCTCTCTCTCTCTCTCTCTCTCTCTCTCTCTCTCTCTCTCTCTCTCTCTCTCTCTCTCTCTCTCTCTCTCTCTCTCTCTCTCTCTCTCTCTCTCTCTCTCTACTTACCTAATCACAATCTAACCTCCGTTTTTGTACATCCCTTTCACTCTTTTCATCCCCTCCTCCCTTCCTCCTCCTCCTCCCTCTGCATATCACTCACTTTCCCTCCCTCAGCCCTCCCTTCCCTCCGTTATCCCACTCCTTGCATCACTTTCCCTTCCTTTCTCCTATCCCTGTGTTGCATATCAATCACTTTCCCTCCACCCTCAAGTCCCTCTCCTGCCTGCCTGTCGCCCCTCCCCACCCACCTCCCTCGGCTAATCATGGAGGCTAATGCTGGTGTTGACATGGAGGACTATTGGAACGAGGTCCTCACATACAGACGCCGATCCTCGAACTCTACCTGTCAGTCTGAGGAGGAAGGACGCAGCCATGACGGTATGTATGTATGTGTGTGGATGTGGGTGTGGGTGTGTGTTGTGTGAGGGAAGTTTGCGTGAGACGTTATAAACAATACCAAATTATCTCTCTTCTCTTCCTTTCTTCTCTCCATCCATCCACACCTTCTCATCCCTTCCTCCTTCCTTCCCTCCCTCCCTCCTTCAATTCCCTACAGAAGAGGTGGAATCAGATGAGAACTTCCTGGAGGGTCTTGGCATCCCCGTCAAGGAGGACTCGGAACTTTCAGAGGACAATGTCACCCTCAGCAAATTCTTCGGCACCTTAAACCCCCGTCAGGTAACAACAAACTACTTCCTCTTCCACCTCTTATTATTGTTGTTATCGTTGTTGGTATTGTTATTGTCCTTTGTCATCCTCTCGTTACTGACTCACTCACTCACTCACTCACTCTTACTTACTTACTTACTTACTCGTGCAGGAGGAGGCTTTGAAGAGGCGTGTGCGGACTGTTAATACCATCATCAGGAGGAAGAAGCAGCGTCAGAAGCCAGACATCAGGAGCTTTTTCTCCAATGCTGATGTATGTGTGACAGGGAGGGAAGGGAGGGAGGGAGGGAGGGGGACTAGAATGTAGGGAGGGAGGAAGGGAGAGAACAAGGAAGTAAGAAGGAAAGGAAGGAAGGAAAAAAGATTAAGAGGGAAGGAAGTATCTTTAATCTATTGTTTATGATCACTATAAGTACTTTATACATACCTTTCCTTAATATAAAACAGTAAACCAATATTTGCAATGTATTTATTTAACTGATTGAGCTTTTTTTGTTGAATGCATTATGATTACTAAGATTAATCAGCTGACCATTTACTTTATACTCTGTTCAGTCCATCCATTTACCTGCTACTCCTTCAGTCACTCCATCAGGTACTCCGTCAGCCACTCCGTCAACCATTTCATCAGTTTACACCACCATTACCTTCTCCATTCATTCATCTCCCATCCGTCAGTCACACCACCCATCCCTCCGTCCCTTACCGTCCCTTACCGTCCCTGCCAGTCACCCAGTCATTTACCTTCCCCTTTACCTTCCCATTTGCCTTTCCCACCATCAGCTACTCCGTCAGACAACTCCTTACTAACCCCTCAACCCCACAGAACTCCAGCACGGGCACACGCAGCCGCAGCGCCACCCCGGACTCCCTGGACTCAGTGTCACCGCCCAGGACTCCACCGGACCCGCATCCGAAGTCGTGGGTTGACCCTTACCTCAGTCGTTCTCGGGGCTCACTGGACTCCGGTAATCACTCCCTCGTCACCTCCCCCTCCATTCCCGGCCCCACGCCCTTCCTTCCTGACTCGCACCGTCACGCCCACCACCACGCCCCCAGGACTCATGCTGTTGCCGGCAGGAGACACACGCCCCCTAGTGACACGTCCTCCAGGTGTGTATGTTTTTTTTATTTCTCTTTCTTTTCTTTCTTTTCCTCAACCACTTCCTTCTCCACCTTCTACACACACATACACACACACACACACACACACGCACCACCTCTCTACCCTCTCCTCCACCCCGACACAGGACTCAGTGGATGGATGACCCCGCCCCGCACCTGTACCGCGCACCCTCGCTCGACACCCTGCCCAAGGTCGCTCCGGGGATAACCAAGGGCAAGGAACTGCGTCGCCAAAGGTCCTACGCGCGGGATATAGCGAGGGACGTCAAGAACTTCCATTCCTCCAAACAAGGAGCCTACGAGTTCTTCCCTAAATCCTCTGGAGACGACCACGGTAGAGAGAGAGAGAGAGAGAGAGAGAGAGAGAGAGAGAGAGAGAGAGAGAGAGAGAGAGAGAGAGAGAGAGAGAGAGAGAGAGAGAGAGAGAGAGAGTGAACGTCTATCATTTAAATTTATACAAACATGATAAAGAATGTTGATAATTTTCCTATTCGTAATACCAATAAGTGTGTGTGTGTGTGTGTGTGTGTGTGTGTGTGTGTGTGTGTGTGTGTGTGTGTGTGTGTGTGTGTGTGTGTGTGTGTGTGTGTGTGTGTGTGTGTGTGTGTGTGTGTGTGTGTGTACGCTGAACCTTGCCATGTGCGTTACAGAGGTGCAGGTGCTCAACTACCGGTATATCGGCTCTGTGTACATCCCACACGCCCGCTGCAAGGAGAAGGAGAAGAGGCCGCCCCTTGAGGCACGCCCACGCCAGGATGCAGACGTCGTTACGGTAGGTGGCAGTAGTAGTAGTAGTAATACTAGTAGTAGTAGTAGTAGTAGTAGTAATGATAATTCAATAACATCAACCAAGCATCAAACTACACTACACTTTTATTTACATTCTTTTATTTCTTTTTTCTTCCAGGATTCACGAAGGCCCTCAGGCGGCGACCTGCGCAAGTCCCACTCAGTGTACCACCAGAGGGAGGCGTTGAGGGAGGAGAGGGAGAACAGGCCGCACAGGGAGGACAGGGAGAACAGACAGCGATCCACCTCCACCACTGACCTTGGCTTCAGGGTGGGGAAGCAGGACTCCGAAGATGAGTTTCCGGTGAGTAAGCAGGAGGAGGAGGAGGAGGAGGAGGAGGAGGAGGAGGAGGAGGAGGAGATAGAAAGTTAGAGAGCAGGAGAAGGATTAGAAAAGAGAGGAGCACGAGGGACGAAAAGTAAATGGGTGGGAAGTTTAAAGAGAAGGTAGAGGGAAGAGGAAGAAAGAAGAGAAAGAGAAGCTGGAAAGATGAAGAAGAAAGATGGGGACAGAAGGAAATTGGGATAACTGACATAAGGAAGTGAAAATCTTACACACACACACACACACACACACGCACACACGAACATTCATCCCGAACCCACGAACCCACACTAACACATCCACCCTTCAGAATTTGGTGCTGGAGCCTGGACGGTCAGGACAGACGCGTGTGGACTGGCTTCAGGAGACAGACCTGCACCGCCTCACCTCCCTGGCACTGCTTGAACTGGACATCCTCTTCACCGAGCACCACATTCACCACCGCTGGAGGAAGGTGAAGAAAAGGAAGCACTCCAAGGAAGGTGAGAAAAAGAAAATGTTTATCTAAGAACTAATCTAGTGTAACGGAAGGATATTTTTTGTGAGTGAATAGTTGTGTTTTATTATATTACTTATTTTAATTACGTGTCTGTGGGTTGGCAGAGAGTGGAGTGTTTACAGCGGCCTTGGAAAGTCTACTGCAGCGTGACAGAACCTTCCTGCCTGAGTCGCCCCTTGAAGCCAGCGTACCACTCGTTTTCTATAAGGTGAGGCTGACGTCATGTTGAAAAGGTGTCCACTCTATACTGGCTGACTTGGCTTCCCACTGTAGCTGTTGGCACATTAGCGAATGGCACAATTAAATAAATCAACAACTTAGGCCGTATTTTGCATGTTGAGGGAATGATCATAGAAATAATTTGATTAGCTAATTCACATTTTAGATTATTTCATTGACCAAACATTTTCCCTTGATATTTTGTTATATTTTTCTAAGCAAGCTATATCCTTAGTGTTCTCACATAGTATATTCAGATTTCTAAACGTATGTATCATTATGTTGTTTTTCCTGATTGCAAAACACTAATATTAATGATTCCTTGTGTTATCTCAGTTGGCCTGGCAGCTGGAGAGGCAAGGACTGCACCAGGAAGGCATCATGAGAGTACCAGGACACAGGTGAGGCTTGGCTTGGTGCTGCAGTATTATTCTTAGTGTTGCATTATTATTCTTAGTGCTGCAGTATTATTTATGGTGCTGCATTATGATTCTTAGTACTGCATTATTATTCTTGGTGCTGCATTATTATTCCTTATCAACACTACGATCCAATACCACGTAGCATTCTTACCATGCTAACACTCATATCAATTAAGCTGCATCTACATGACTATTAATCTGTCAACCTTCCTTTCTCACGTGCAGGTCACAGACGGAGCAGCTGCGTCGTACCTTGGACTCACACTTTTACAGTTCTCCCGCCACCGCTGACGCTGCTCTCAGGAACGCAACGCCCAATGACATCGCTGCACTCATTAAGACCTTCCTAAGAGAGCTGCCTGAACCCCTACTCACCCACGCCTACACACCTGCCTTCTATAAGTGCCACCGTATGTATACTGTATGTGTGTATGTGTGTGTAAGGAATTAATGTATGTTAAGGAAACTCTTGGGTAACTTAGTAAAAGAAATTATAAAACGTTAGCAGAAAGAAGATAAATTTTAAAGTAAACTATTTTTCTTATCAAACTCCTACTCAATCACCACCACCACCACCACTTTCATCACCATCTTCATCACCTTCAGGCATCCCAGACATCGGTGAGCGTGTTCTGGCCCTCACAATGCTGGTGATGCTGCTGCCCACGCCTCACCGCGACACCCTACACGCCCTCCTGGAGCTGTGTGCGCGTGTGGTCACCTTCCAGGCCACCAACAAGATGTCCCTGTACAATGTAGCCATGATTGTGGCGCCCAACATCTTCCTGCCACCCAGTCCTCGCCACAAGCTGAACCTGCGCTCTGAGGACAAGGAACAGCAGCTTAACCATGAGGTGAGTCACTCTGATCTATACTGTCATGCTTGTTATCATCTTGTTACATTTAGTTGTACTTTTGTCTTTTTTTCTCATGTTTTTGGAGAAGTTTTGGTTGTCATGTTCTGCCTCCCACTTGCTTCTTTTTTTTTTTCTGTCTCTTATTTTGAGTTGATTAGTCATCTTCAGATTTTATATTGCTTTTTATTTGTAACTTTTTTTTCTTCTTTTTTCTTGTTAATTACTCTTCCTCCAGGTTTCAATAGTTTTTTTCTTTGTTCATGATATTATATTGTTTCCCTAACTAGACTCATACTTAATTGTTTTTGTTTAGATGCTTTATCATTAAAGTACAGTACATTAATCTAATTTTTGTTAATGAAAATAGAGGCAAAGTTTGTGATATATACACACAAAAAATCAAAAGAAAAAAAATCCTACGTATGTGATAGAAGAGCCAGTAGTATATTGAAAAAATTCCCATACCATAAAAATAGATAAATTTAAAAAATGGAAATTCTCTTCAGTCATACTTTGAGTCATCCAAGTCATGTGTCTCGTTATCCTCCCCCAGATGACATACGCAAGCGTCACCACACAGTTGATGCAGATGCTCATCAAGTACCGTGAAGTGATGTGGACGGTGCCGCAGAGACTGGTGACACAGGTGCGAAGACAGTACCAAGCTGAGGCCCTCAAGCTGCTCAACACCACACCTGTAAGTACTACTGAGGACGGGGCTGGGAGAAGGTGGGAGGCAGGTGCTGGGTGTGAGGGGGATGAAGATAGGGAAAAATAGAGTGAGATTAAATTGTATGGGATGGGAGGTGATGGGTTAAGTATGAAGGGACAGACTGGGTAAAGAGAGGTAGTGGAAGGAACTGGATTGAGATGGGAGGTGCTACACTATTTGTGAGGGGATAGACTGGGGAAAAAGAGGGGTAGTTGGAGATGCTGGATTGTTTGTGAGGGGAGAAACTGAGGAAAATAGGGTTAATGGGAACTGCTGAATTGGGAATGAAAAACCTGGAGATTGTAAAAAGATGGGAGATGAACATAGGGAGTGGTCCAGTTATATCTTCCTGAAAAGTAACTATTAGACTTGTAGTATTAAATTTATACATACTTTATATTACTATTGCTGATATTAATGCATATTTTACCTCTTTAAGACATAAACTTTGTCATCTACACTCAAAGAGAATGAAGTTATTAGGTATATTTTCACTTTCCTTTGATGATTTACCAGAACATGTAAAGTAATAATATGTATTCTTATAATTCTAATAATCCTCTTCCTACACTAAGTCAAACTGGCCACCTTTTCACACATCTGCCTTCCACAGATGCGACGGTTGCTCACACGTAAAACTAAGGAGACCATCCAGCGCCCCATCGAGAATGAGGTGGACTATCAGGAAGGCATCTTGAGGGTGTCGGCTCCTCAGTTCAACAAGATCAACTACCCGGTGAAGCTCAACTCTCGCATGACAGCTGGTGACCTTCTGACCAAGTGAGTGTGTGTGGAGGGTGGTAGTGGTCTTTCTCTCTCTTTTTATTTTTTGTCCCTATCTCTCTCTCTGATCCAAGGTTCAATGCCATACAACTGAGAAAATTATTTATGTTCCTCCTTCCTGATAAATTTTACATGTTTACTCATAATTTAAGTGTCGTAGTGGTAGATAGAGGTGTAAGTGGCTGGATAAAGGAAAGATAATGGGTTAATATTGTTAGCTAGTCCCTCATTGTTATTGTAAAGGGAAATATATGGAGTGTTTAGTTAAGTTATGAAGGTTATGTATTGATGGAGTGAGAACCAGCATAGATTAGTTTCAGGGATGGATTAATTTATGTTTATAATGACTAGGTTGTACCATAACTTTAACTAACTTATTGTGGATGTGGTCATAATCCCTTTGATTTAGCGGCTACAGTGTTGAGATCACAGTTAGGAAGTCATACGGATGTCCCCTATTTTTTTTGTTTTTTCCAAATATTGCCATCACTACTACTACTATTACTCCTCCTCCTACTACTACTATTACTACTACTACTACTACTATTACTGCTACTATTACATACTACTAATACTACTACTACTACTACAGGAACTGCCTTAAATAGGACAACTGGCCTCTTGCAGTCTCCTTATTTTCTTATGTTCTTTCTTATGTTCTTACTACAACTACTCTACAGGTTTATTGAGGAACTGACGCTGCTGCCAGAGAACCCTCGACGTGTGGAAGGGCGGAGGGAACAGCAGTACAAGCGGTCAACTGTGAGTGGAGGCAGCTCTCCACCATCCACCAATGTCCCCGTCATCCGCCATCCACCGCCCTCCACCCCCTCCTCCCAGTACCTTGCCTGTATTCTCAGCGGCTCGCTCAAGAATGCTCTCCAGCAGCACGCCTTACATGAACAAGGGGGAAATATCGGTAAGTGTTTTTTTCTCTCTTCATCTCCCTGTCGCTGTAAAATTCTGTATCCTTTCCATCCTCTTATCCTTCCTGTTTTACCTTCTATCTTCTTCATTCTACTTCACTACCACCACCACCACAGTAATCCTTCAGATCCTAACTAGACTGCTTGCATACTCTTATCGACCTTACTGCGATGAGGGAACGTAAATGGATAGTAAAGTAGAAGGCTCCTCCCCACCCACCGATCCTTCCATTACCACCTGCTTCCCTCCTTCAGGTAACCGCCGCCTGGACCCCAATGCCAAGCTACTCGCTGTGTACCAAGACAACCCCAACGCAGAGTTTACCGTCAAGTGTCACCACCTTGGAGGACAAACTTCAAGGAGGAATTCATAGAGGCCACAACCCACAACCCTATAGTGTATCCTCTTCCTCCTCCTCCTCCTCCTCCTTCCCTCCTCCTCCTCCTCCTCCTCCTCCTCCTCCTCCTCCTCCTCCTCCTCCTCCTCCTCCTCCTCCTCCTCCTCCTCCTCCTCCAGGCGAAAGAGATGCTTCGTCAAGGTCACGTCTGGAAGAGCCTCGCTGGGGGTGTTAGGAGGTGTAGGTGCTCAGATATTCATGTGGAGATAATGTGCTTTGGAGGAGTTTGCAGGAAGTTGTATAGTTATATGTCAGTGTGTATGTATGTATGTATGTATATGTGTGTGTGTTTGTGTGTGTTCAGCGTGAGTCGTGAGCGAAATGCTAGACATTATTAAACTAGATGGAGGAGAAAAAAGCAAAAGTTAGGGGCATACTAGTCGTGTGTGGAGAAGGACGATTGAAAAGTGTCCATTTACCGCACTGGGACACCTGGAAGAAAAAGGGTGAATAGTGCTAGGTGAGAAAATATCCAGATGTCCAGTTCTTCCACAAAATAAAGTGGGAATATGAAACAGTTTGAAAGACAGAGTGAAACGTTAGATTATTCCATGAGGTTTGTGTCTAGAATGTCTTGTCTGTAATGATGAATGGAAGAACAGGGAAGAGGGGAAGAGGACTAGAAAAGAGGAAATAATAAAAGTGAGGTCAGTGTAATTTGCTGGAACAAGGAAGTCACGTGTTTTCAGCCAAGAGCTCACTGTGCCCTCTGCTCTTTGACCCCTGATCCTCATACCCTTGACCTAGCTTCACTCTGTATACTCAAAGGTCACAGAGTCCCTAGCACGGCTCTGGACACACCCACTCATCCCCAAACACCCATAGGACCCGGACACCTAACTCAGTCCTAATGGCGTGTGTGGAACGATGAGGAAAATGTGTTCTGGGATGAAAGGAACTGTGTGTGTGTGTGTGTGTGTGTCTGTGTGTGTATTTAGACGCTATACCAGTGTCTTGCGGTCACATTCCAAGCCTTCATGATAAAGTACATAAACGAATAAATAGATAAATATATTAATTAATAGATAAAACAGCTATCGTGTGTGTGTTATGTAATGGGAGGTGAGGGTATGGGTGTGTGCACGAAAAAACGCACACACCTGAATGCCCTCACCTGTGTAAGCTTGTGTGGAGATAGATATATATGTACAGTGTGTATGTGTGGTGGTGATGATGCTTGTCAAGTGTTCGCCAAGCTTGTGTTTTGTAAGTTTTCTTGTTGTGAGATGAGATGACGAAGGAGTGAAGGAGAGAATGTTGAGTTTGTGAGGCCTAAGGAAGGACACTTTTGTACATTGTAAACATTGAACTTCCTTGTGTGTGTGTGTGTTTTGTGTTCCACGATGGTTACCTTATTTCATTCTGTATTGACTGTATATCTTGACTTATGTGTATAAACCATCATTCGGGTATATTACTTTTAGATATTATTATTATTATTATCATTATTATCAATATCATTATTATTATTATAATAATTATTATTATTATCATCATTATTATTATTATAAATATTATTGTTATTATTCATTTGGTCAATAATGATAAACAATTTTTTTTATTTTTCAGTGTGCCTGTACTGTTTCCTGTATATAAGACATAACAAATTACATATAAATTATACATCAGGAATTGTGTTTGCTTTAAAAGTATGTATATGCGTGTGTGTGTGTGTTATTCACCATGGTCTGGAGGATCACGCGCTGGACTCGGGATCGTCAGCCATTACCCTCCAAAGGAGCTCATAGAGGGTCAAGGGGCCCATCTATGGGTAAGGCTGAGACCTCACACATCACTCCCCCCCCCCCCATCCCCTTACTCAAGGGGGACAGTACACACTCCCTGCCAGTGAAAGATCCTTAGCTACCTGAGCAGGGTTCGAATCCGCGTCTTGCCTGGTGAAGGCGGGGACGTTAACCACTAAACTGCGGAAGCGGGTGATGTGTATATATATATATATATATATATATATATATATATATATATATATATATATATATATATATATATACACACACACATATATACATATATATGTATATATAAATATATATTTATATCTATATCTATATCTATATATATATATATATATATATGTATATATATATATATATATATATATATATATATATATATATATATATATATATATATATATATACACACACGTATATGTGTATATATGTATATACATTCAGTTTGAAATTTGGCGCCAAAAAATGGTGCGCAGATGTCTGAGTATGTGACGTCATTAGTTTAGCAGTGAGCCTTGGGAAGGAAGTGTGTGCGTGTGTGTGTAGTCTTTCTTCCTGTGTCTGGAGCTGCGGCCCTGCAGGACGACGCCATGTGGCAAGACCCTTGAAGATCCACGGCTGGGTGAGGTGAGCAATAAGGTGATGGTAAGGGTTGGTCACGACCCAGGTACTGTGTGGAGTGTGAGGGAGTGTGTGCCGCCTGGGAAGGTGAGGGTAACCATATTGGAACCTTGCATGGAGGACGTGGTGTGTGATCTTGTAACACCCGAGGGTGTGGAGCCTCGCTGACAGGCAGGTCAGGGTGGAGTGAACACAATATTTTTTTCTCCCGTCATCCGTCTTCTTGGATGGGTATTGGAGAATCATCGTGTGGGTGTCAACCTGTCGGGCAACACTCAACGCCACCTTAAGGCCCCCACACACTATCATGCGTGCATGCGCATTCATGCATGATTCACAAACACGTCATTCACTGGTTTTGGCCACACACTGTCATTCATGAGTGCACATGCATCAGTTAGCGCGCGTCACTCAGCCGGTCAAGATGAGTAGGGAAGCTGCTTGCGTTGCCATTATTCTTGCCCTTGAGAGCATGGAGCCAAAGAAGAAAAGAAGAACGGTGTGGATGAAGGACTGGCTTCAGAAACGGCATGAATTCACCCACGACAACCTTCTACAAGAACTTTTAATATCTTCTCCTCCAGACTACAATAATTTCCTACGCATGGACAAGGAAACTTTCATCGATTTGCTTGGAATGGTTATGCCACTCATACGGAAGGTGGACACAAAATTAAGGGATTCAATATCTGCAAGTGAAAGGCTTTCCAGTACTTTACGGTTCCTTGCTACTGGCCAGTCGTTTGAAGACCTGAAGTTCACCACAGCAATCTCTCCACAGAGCCTTGGATGTATTATCATGGAGACGTGTAGTGCTATTGTCACTGTGCTGAAGGAGACTATTGAGGTAAGGGTAAAAATACAAATGTATTGCCACTAATTATGTAATATAATGACTGATGTCATCCTTGTACAATGTAAACAAAACAATGGTAAGGTCTTGGTTAATAACTTGTAGGCAGCAATTCACATCCACATAATTCTAATCCGCATAATGATTACCAACAGTACAATAACCTTTGTGAAATCAATTTATATTGTCTGTAACAGAGGATGGTGGCATATCATATCACATGGAAGAGTTGGAAACAGTGTCAGGTGAAGGGACAGGAACCGGTGTGGAGACCTTATTGGGATCAAAATTACCTTCATTAATCTTGATAGAATGACGGTGCAATGTTCCTAGCCGACCCTCAAAAATGATGTCATTTATACCTTTTCTTGCATATATCTGTTGCTCAGCACTCAGTTTCTTGAATTCTTGAGCCCAACTCCTTGCTAACACATCTGTATCGTCGTCATTTCTCTGAAGACGACTGCATGCCAGTGCTAGAAGTTCAGTGCGTTTAGCTTCTACATCTATCTTCTTTTTTTTGTTGGATGAGCTTGCCACCATCTGTTGTGCCTCACATATGTCAGCACGGGAAGTATTCAATTCCTACAAAAGAAACCATTATTGTCAAAAGTTTGTTACGTAGGGTGGAATATTTAATGAATAAAAGTATAAAAAAAAAAGTGGGTTCAGCAAATAATAGTGTAAATGATGAGTGAGCAAGGTGCAAGCTAACCTAACCTAACCTAACCCACTATAGTTCAACATTATCCGTAAAAAAATATTTTACGTTTCTCGTTTACAGATACCACAGACAGAAGGTGAATGGGTGGACGTAGCTGACGCATTTAAAAGAACATGGCAGTTTCCACATTGTATTGGGGCCATCGATGGGAAACACGTGCAAATTACCAAACCCAGTGGTTCAAGTTCATACTACTACAATTATAAGCACACATTCAGTGTAGTACTAATGGCTGTTGTTAATGCTAATTATGAGTTTATAATGGTAGATGTCGGTGCAAATGGTAGGGTTTTCGATGGTGGTGTGTTTGCTAACACAACATTTTGCGAACAATTGAAAGAAAAAGCACCACATCCCTGAACCAACCTCTCTGCCTGGATGTCATGATATTGTGCCATATGTTTTCATGGGAGACGATGCCTTCCCATTAATGGACAACCTAATGAAACCTTATGCTCAAAGGAAACTCAGCAAAGCACAAGACATTTACAATTATCGAGTGTCACGGGCACGACGTGTCGTTGAGAACACGTTTGAAATAATGGCATCACGATTTAGGATTCTTCTACCTACAATCAATTTATGTCTATCCAAAGCATCAACAATAGTGTTGGCTTGCTGTTATCTACATAACTACCTACATAAGCGACATGTACAGGCATATTTAGAGGACGGGTTTCATATGGCAGATGTGAGTAGGCCTACTAGGCAGAGTAATGCAGCAAATTCGGTATCTGACAGACAGCCTATTCCACTGGCACCAACACCTGTACGCAATGCAACTTCATCAGCAAAGGATGTGAGAGAAAAATTGTGTCACTATTTCAATACTACTGGGTCTGTCCCATGGCAGGAATAAAGGAATCAGAGATGTGAGTGAGTAGGCTACATGCTGTACAGCATGTAGCAGGTCAGTAATGTTGGTTTTGTGTAAAAATTACAACGATATTTTGATATGGTAATGGTTGACAATATTCTACTGTTGAAATAAACTAGAACTTACTTGTTCATCCAAAGATTTTTCATTGTTATTTCCTTCTTGTTCGTTGTCCATGCTTGAGATTCCATCCTGTTGCATTTCCTGGTTACGAAGAAATGTGAGGTCATCGTAGTACCACAGGGAGGACTTGTAGATGTCCTCGATCCCAGCTCCAGATTTCTCACTTTCCAACACTTTCTTTAATTCCCTTCGGAAGTTGCTGCGGAAGGTATTAATCTTCCTTGTAACCGTAGCACGGGTTGCATTGGAGTCTATCTCCTTTAGTTTTTCTACTAGTATATTGTATTGTTCTCCTTTCAAGTTTCTATTTTTATATTCCTCACTTTTAATCTTCCACAATGCTGGGAAACTTCTATACAGTTCAATGAATTTGCGCCAAAATGCCTGTGTTTCCTGAGTGCTCGCCATGGCGGGTGGTGGAAGACTGACGGTTTGCTCATTCATCGCCACACACTGTCATTCAAGCATGTGCAAACGTCATGAATGACGGTTAAAAATCAGTGTCGGACGTTCATCATGCATCTTAAATCGCATGCGCATGCCTTCAGTCATCACCACACACTGTGGTTATGCATGCGCAAACACCATAAATGCGCATGCATGCATGATAGTGTGTGGGGGCCTTAGCCAGCAGGTTAGCGCATGCGCTCAGTGCTCGGCGAACCAGCGAAGTGTTACCAAATGTGTGTATATAAGTGTTAGCTTGAAATATGGATGATTCGACTAATTTATATATTTATTTATTATAATTATTAGTATTAGTATTAGTATTAGTATTATTTCACAATAATGATAATATATTGTAAAAATATGTAAATTTTTTCGTCAAAATGCGTAAGATAGAATGATAAAACTGAACAAAATAGTTGATGCTTTATTGACTAAATTTAACTGACAACTTACTCCCATGTCAAGGGATATCACCAGACTCTTTTTTTTCAACACCATTGTAAATCTTCACCTGCATTGTGGCCGAGCAGGCAGTACACGGCACACGCCATCATTATCTTCAGCGCTGTGTTGCACGTGACATATATATTTATAGCGCCTCCGTGCTAGTGTTGACACGTCCTCCGGCGGGAGTGACACTGGAACACCGGCAGCGGCAGGTGTGCGGCCACCGTTCAGGTTCTTCCTTGGGAATCCGCTAAGACACTCGCCATGAACGAAACAGCCTCTTTGGCGTTAGGTGAAGGGTGTAGGTCCCTTGCATGGCCATCCGCGGTAAGGGAACAATAACCAGCGATGTATCTGCATCGTTTGCTTTGAGATCATGAGGTCAGGAATATCAGAGGTCGTTGGTCTTCTTAGGCAGTCGTGCCAGACGCCTTACCAAGCTCCTCGGGACGCCCGCCGCTAGCAAGTCATTACTGGTGTAGTTCTTGTCATTGGAGAGAAGGGTCGGGCAGTGGCCAGTGAAGACTCCCCAGGCAGCCTCCAGCAGGGGTGGTGCCTGCAGTTGAGCTCGGAAGACTGCTTCGGATCGCAAGTCGCTGCCCACACTGTCCAAGCCGCCGTACACGTACAGGCACCCGTTCTGCGCCGGCAAGTCATATTTAAGATCTGAATCATTAGTACTACTTCCCCACCCTTAAGACTCCTAACTCTCTCTGTCTCTTTACCTGCCCTGTTCCCCTAAGATGCTTCCTAACCCTCCAGCCGAGTGAGTGTCAGGTATGCAATCATACATTAAGTACAAAGCGTCGTTGGTAATGGTGCTGCGTCCACCATCCAGACCCTCGCGTCGGGGTGGTGGAGGCGAGAGTCCTCCCAGGGACGCACCTTGGTGAGAGCAGCGTCGTGGAAGTAGAGTGGCGTGGGAAGCGTGAGGGAGAGTTTGGTCCAGGCGAGGGAGACCAGGCTGAGGTGCCACACGTCGCTGAACACCTCCTCGCCGTCCGTGCCGCCTAGCACGTATAGATCTGCGGCGACGACGATAAAGTTGTGTGTGTGTGTGTGTGTGTGTGTGTGTGTGTGTGTGTGTGTGTGTGTGTGTGTGTGTGTGACATGCATCTACATGTCCATAGTATTGGCCGGCAGACAGATGGTGTGCCCCGTCCCTTACTCCCGGCATTTAGCCGAGGTTTATTCAAAGGTGGCTGTACACACACACACACACACACACACACACACACACACACACACACACACACACACACACACACACACATACATACATACATACATACATACACTAGCACTAGTCACATCAGCCGCGCGACGTCAACTTGTGCACGGAGAGAAAAAAGACAAACAGACTTATGCGCGCACCCCCCCCACCCACCCACCCAACACACACACACACACACACACACACACACACACACACACACACACACACACACACACACACACACACACACACACACACACTTATAGATATGGGAAGCAACATAAAGTCAAAGGTAAAGAAAAAATGTATGATTATTAGTGTTGGCATTAGATTCATAGTGGCGTCCGCTGAGAGGTCATGGGCACTGGCACTGGCACTCACCATTGTTCCTTTGTACGGCGGCGTGGCAGCGGCGGGGACTCGGACACGTCTGCATCACGGGGTCAGGATTGGTCCACAGCATCTCCCACTTACCGGAGTTGACGCTGAGTACAGGCAGCTGCGGCGGGGAGACAAGAGTGGAGAGAAGGGATTAGTTGTGGCGAGGCTCTTAAATTAGACCAACTTTTCACCTGTTCAATCATTCACCTGTGTTTACGTGCTGCAGGTGGAGGGTGGAGGAAGCATTTTTCTCTTGCTCTGTTTTCCATATTTTGTTAATAGATAAATAGACAGATAGGTTGACAAATAATGAAGAAGGTAGAAGAGGTTAGTATAACATGCCTAAATGATGTTGAAGATTTGATGTTTATATGATACATGATGATCATTACGTATTTACTTAAGATCCTGTTTACGTATTCATTACATTAATTTTTTTCATAACCAGTGTGTAAAATTCTTGCCTTGTTTACTTGGTTGGTTGGTTTTCTATCGTGTCCCCATCTACGGAACACATTGTTTACTTGATTTCCACGTGACTTAAAAGAAAGGAAAACGACAAAACCCATAATAGCCTCACCTGGTCGAGAGGGAAGACTGTAAAAGCCGAGGCGCCTCCGACCACCACCACACGCTCCGCCGCCACTCCGATCTCCGCACGGTAACGCCCTAGAGACTCATCGTCCTGCGGGGTGAACACGTCACGATAACACGCAAACAGGTCATGAGTTTTATGGTATACAAACATTTAACTAAGGAAGGCAAAACAACCACAGAAAAAAAGGTCAGTCTTCTTTATTTTCTATTGAAGTCGTCGTCCTCCTTTTCCACTCACCTTACTGAGGGCGTCGTTGTCAGCGAGGCAAGTCCAGGTGAGGGAGGGCAGGTGGAGTGCGTGGGCGTGGAGGGAGAAGTGGAAGCCTGAAGTGCCGCCCACCACATACATGTAGTCCCCCGCCTTACGCACAGCCTGCCAACACACTTGTCTTAATACCTGCATAACATTGGCTTCAACATTATCGACAAACCTTACAAAACACTCAGGCACTTGAAGCAGATTTTTCCACTTCGGGTTGTACTGTTGGCCGAGCATAAACTCAACGGAAGCTTAAGTAGATCGTAATAAAGTAATGGGATGCGAACACACGTAAAGGTTGTAGTAAGCCGAGGATTTATGGGATCCAACCCGCCTAGTCATGCCCCTCGCTCCTGTTGCTGCACCGTGTCCATCTTGGTTTCGTTCAGTCTCCCCTTCAGTCTACGTTCCCAATGACCTTCTCTGGCACATCACCTTCAGTAATGCTTTCCAGACTTCACTTTGTCCTCCTTCCTTGCTACATCCGGCCAGTCAGCTTCAGTTTGTAATTCACGTAGTCTCCCTTTTTAAAGTAGCAACCTCAGTTTTGCTAGTCAGTCCTCGCGGTAAACTTCACGTGAGTCAGCAGCTGTTTCCCCGGCTGTACGGTGACTCACACTCAAGGGGATTATGGTTGTGTGGATAAACCTATCGACCTTGTTTTATGTGTGCATGACTAAGGTGTGTGTGTGTGTGTGTGTGTGTGTGTGTGTGTGTGTGTGTGTGTGTGTGTATGTGTGTGTGTGTGTGTGCAGCAGGACGCCACACCTGAGCTACACATTACTCACCTGGCCGTAGAGGGCGGGGGGCCCAGGGCCAGAGGTGAGGAGGGAGCGCCACTCCCCCGTCTGCTGGTCACACGCAAACACCTCACTGGTCAAGGCGCTGCCGAAAGGGTAGGATGTGCCGCCCGTCATGAGCAGGTCACGGTGGCAGGTGGCGAGGCAGTGTGAGATGCTGGGCTCAGGGGTGGTGGCGGGGCACGACAGCCGCTCCCATTGCCCCGTGGACAGGTTGAGGCGCCATACCTGTACGACACAGGCAGTGTTGATGATCTGACGCAGGAAAGATACTCAGATGCAATGGTTCTTAAGAGGCTACAGGCAACCCTTACTCATTAGAACACCAGTGGTTAGCAGAGCATAGCCTGGGTAAATGTAATTGTTTAGTTTTGTTCACCATATAAATTAATCATAAGTCCGTGCACGCCATCTAAAGTCGCTTCCAAGGTAATGATGTCTGGCTTCACTCCGGCATCCACTCCAGCTAAGCGGCGAGCCTTGTACTGGTGTGACGACTGGCTGGATCAACATTGTGTTGTGACTCCACCACCAGATAAAGAGTTTCGTTGGACGTGTGATTAAAGCCGCGGCCATGACCTTAACTTTGATGTCGAGGAAAAAACTTTTAGGTGGTCTGTGTTCTCAGTATGTGATTATTAGTGATGTTTGAGGCTAAAAGAGCATCAGACCGCATGAGAACGTAACCTAGAGAGAGAGAGAGAGAGAGAGAGAGAGAGAGAGAGAGAGAGAGAGAGAGAGAGAGAGAGAGAGAGAGAGAGAGAGAGAGATCAGGTTGCGTGTCTTCCGCTTCATGAAACATCGTTTAAAGCATTAAAAAATAGAAATTAAAATGTTTTCACCACAAGTCACTGAAACAGAACATAATAGTGTTATTTTATTTTCACCATTGATCATTCCTTGCTACTACTACTACTACTACTACTACTACTACTACTACTACTACTACTATTACGCACTACTATCACCGTCACCACCATCTACGTCAGGATCACCACCTCATCACGTGATCAGGGCAAAGCAGGAGACTCACCCGAAAGTTGCATAAGGCTTAAGTTAAACAAACAATGATAGTAAGGGTGTGTGGACGTCCCTCTTCTGTGTTGCTATGCTGGCTCACACGTTTCAGTCCCGTTATGCTAAACGAAATGAAGGATCAATCATATAAGACACTGAAAAAATTGCCATTGAAAGAATTAATTTGACATAATGCATTTTCATTTTCTTTACGTAGAAAATAAAGACTTCATTATTTTTTAATAAGAAGGACTAGTCTACTTTCTTCCCTTCAGATAGTAGTAGTAGTAGTAGTAGTAGTAGTAGTAGTAGTAGTAGTAGTAGCAGCAGTAATAGTAGTAGTAGTAGTAGTAGTAGTAGTAGTAGTAGCAGTAATAGTAGTAGTAGTAGTAGCAGCAGTAGCAGTAGTAGTAGTAATAGTAGTAGTAGTAGTAGTAGTAGCAGTAGTAGTAGTAGTAGTAGTAGTAGCAGTAGTAGTAGTAATAGTAGTAGTAGTAGTAATGGTAGTAACCCTCACATATCTACTACCTCAAACACCACCACCACCACCAACACCTAAAACTACATCTTCCCTCGTAGCCATCCACTCCCATCTTATCATAACCAGGTCCTTCAACCCTCACCAGCACCCGTCTTATTGCAGGGCGAGGGCTTGACGCTAGGGTTTAGAAGCGTCTTTGTATGGTGGGACTGTGGTCTTAAAGGGAAGGAGGGAGTAGTGAGGACGTGACGACTGGCGGACTTGAGGAAGATCAGGAGAGCGAGTCAGGCTTCCCCTTGCATGGTGGATGGAAGAAAAGGAGAAAAAGAAGGAGGAGGAGGAAAGTGTGTTAGTTATATTTGTGGTCTCATGAATTATATGTATTAAATGTAGAATTCTGAGAGCGAGAGAGAGAATGAAAAAGTACCTATAATTACAAAGAAAATCAGACCACACAGACACTAGGGTCCAAACTAGTTGGTCTGTCCTTAATTTACCTATTATAAAGTAAATAATATCTAATACAAACACGATTATAACTCAATGAAATCCGAAGAATACATTCAAACAGCCGTCAATACTCCATCGGAAACCTTGTGTCGAGTTTGAGTTTAAAGGAAGTTATTGTAGTACACTGCACTACGGAAGGTGGGAGATTGTTCCACTCTCTAATGACGTCACTGGTAGACATTAATTTAGTGGTCAATTTGTATTGGTTTTTTCGTTCTTAGCAATTACGAAGTCACTGGATTCACTCTTCAACCAACATAGACAGTCGTGAGGCAGGTCAGGATCTGGGGACACTCTGGCTGCCCTCGCCCCATGTCTCTCCCAGAAGCTCATTTAATTAATGGAATTACTCGCGGCTCCACTCCCTGCTCGGGGATGTAGATTAATGGCTAGATAAAGGGTGGCCTTGTCATTTGTTTGTTCAGTGTTTCGTTTTTTCTACGTAAGAAAAAACTTGTATCCATACTACTATTACTACTACTACTACTACTACTACTACTACTACTACTACTACTACTACTACTACTACTACTACTATTACTACTGATACTTATACTATTTCACCATTAGCTGAGTACTGTCGCAAGTCTTGGTCGGTCAGGGAGTATCTTTTTACGTTGCGTCACTCATCTCTTAAGAGTAAAAACAATTTCGCAATGCGCATCTTTTCGCCCTACTTGCGTGTTGCAAACTGAGAATCCCGGAGGAGAAAAAATGTAACCACTTTATCCTTAGCTCGTTTACGAAAATGAAAAAAAAGGTGTTTTCTCAACTCCTTATGTTCCTCCTCCTCTTCCTCCTACTACTGTTGCTACTGCTACTGTTACTGTCGCTACTCACCTCCCTCAGCGGGCCGTGGGTGGGATTGTAGCCGCCCACGCTATAGAGAAAGGAGTCAGTGCAGTGGATGCGATGACCACTCCTCCCGACTGGTGTGTTGCCTGTTGAGGAGGAAGAATGTTACCTTGATCTTGATGTTTGATCGTGCACTCAATAATAATAATAATAACAACAATAACAATAATAATAATGATAATAATAATATTAATAATAGAAATAGCAATAATGATAATGATAATTATAATAATAATAATGATAATAATAATAATAATGGGTATTTTCTCCTTGGATCAGGTGGAAAAGTGAGAGGTCAGAAGCCGTCTGTGGTAGCCTGTCGCCCTGCTTCACCTGCGTCTGTCCAGGTGTGCACGTGTTCCATGAAGGTGCTGTCCATGGTGGTGCCGCGGGGCGTGAGTCTCGTGCAGAGGTGAAGGTGAGGGGATGTGGGTACCGCTGGATGGTTGTGGCCTGTAAGAGTTGCTAAGTAGTAGTAGCAATAGTAGTGGTAGTAGTAGTAATAGTAGTAATAGTAGTACAATAGTAGTAGTAGTAGTAGTAGTAGTAGTAGTAGTAGTAGTAGTAGTAG
>JAXIVD010000549.1:7500-27500 GCA_036785275.1 Cancer borealis | reverse complement strand
TGTATGAGAGTGTGTGTGTATGAGAGTGTGTGTGTATGAGAGTGTGTGTGTGTGTGTGTGTATGAGAGTGTGTGTGTCTGTGTGAGCACTGGATGTCTTCACATGACGCGGGGCCCGGCCTTCGTATCTGCGCTCGCTCCAAGTGAAATTTTTGTGCTCGAAACTGGATCTGTCTTCAGTGTCTAAATTTTCTTTGACTTACATATTTTTGTGCAATATACAAAAATCTTATTTCTTACTTTAATTTGATGAAAATAATTGTAAACAATATGATATGCTTTTTACTTATTATTAGGAAAAAGGGAACAATTGTAAGTCGAAGCTACAACCACAAAATGCATTGAAACATCAACACCCACACAGGTTTGAATGTCACATCTTGTTATTTTCTACATTTCTCTAATATATTACAAGCTTTTTGCTTGTCTTTGGCGTTCTTCTATATTAAAAACAATATATATAATATAAATCTTATGTAGACGATCAACTATAATGGTCTCAAACATCTTACTTTCTTCTGATTTATTTGAAATATATACCCAGATTCTTTCTCATGAAAACACACACATCCGCTTCGCTCCACCCACGTAGAGGGCCCAACGTTCGCAATTTTCAACACTTCCCTAATATATTTCAAGCTTTATGCTTGTTTTTGGTTAGCTTTTCTATAAAAAACAACATATATATTATAAATCTTATTTATTTCTACAACTGTTATGGTCTTGAACGTCTTACTTTCGTCTTATTTAATCGAAATATTATCTCGCTCAGTGTCTACACAGATGAAGTTCTGAAGTTGGTGAGCTGTGATTCGTTACAGGAGAGGATGCAAAACATTGGCAAACGCAGATATTCGTATATTGAAAGTGTTTGCGATATTTTGGTCAGAATTTGCCTAGTCATTGCATCTTGGCAAGAGGTCTTGACATTACATGTAAACGCCTCTGATCACTTGTAACTGAACTTGTTTTGCTTGAGCTTGTTTCTACTTGTTCTGAATCTATGTGTTCTGTCTCTGGTGTACCTGTTGTTGTTATGGAATCAATAATGTCTGACCGCTCTGCCACGTTATTAATTTAGGTATGATTGTATGTGTAAATTTTCTCCTGACTTGAGCTTAGAGGAACACTATGTTCATGACCTAGTACTACTTCAGGGCTTACTTGTAAAATACAACATGAAATTCATATAAATATACCTTTGTGGCGAGACACGATATTAGTGACTGAGAGATTCACGTTACAATATTTCTTCCCTCTTGTAAGTTGCGCTATAGAGACTTGATCTGGAACAATTTTACTCACAAATACAAAAACTTTCTGTGAATAAGGAAGATTTTAGATATAATACATAAATATAGTTTTAACAATTAATATGCTAAAGTTGTAGTGATGTTTATACTTCTCTGGTATGTAGTCTGTCATGGTGTGTTGATGTGTGGTTGGGATTACCTTTCAGTATATTTCTTCTTACTTCATATTTTTGTTGATTGGATATTCTGATTTCTTTTCTGTTTTATTCTATTGTTTTGTTTCTTGTTTTGTTAATAGGAGATTCTGATTTCTTTTTCTTCTTTCTTGTTTTGGTGATTCAAGATTCTGATTTCTTTTCTTCTTTCTTGTTCCTTCTTTCTTGTTCCTTCTTTCTTCTTTCTCTTCCTTATAAATTACTGTATGCTGGATCTCTGTAGAGTGAGACTCGATTGCGTGCGTTTTATCGGGAGAGTTGCGGGTGTGTGTGGTGAAGGAAGGCTGATAGCAAGGTGTTGTGCTGACCTTCGTTACTTAGTGGTAATGCTTGAGCGAGATTCTTGAGCAAGCGTGTAAATATTTCTTCTTTTTCGGAGATTTTTTGGTAGCGTGGGGCCAAAGTGCTTCGACTTTCTTGTATCTTGTTTCTAATTTCTAAAACCCTTTGTTTGGATCCCATATAAGCTGTCATTACTGTAATCGGCGTGTCATATCCTTTGAATTTTCATGTAGTTCTATTTGCCAGATTGCAGATTTGATATCTATCGTGGTAAATATTCTATTCTATCTCGTTACCTTGCAACACTAATATTTGTAACAGAGCTAAAAAGAAAGGCATCGTTACTTAAATAAGACTTGAGAAATGGCAATTAAACTCAAGACATTAAGTCAATATTCTTACACAGCCCATTATCTTATCCAAAGGTCACTAATATACACGAAAACCCAATTAAAACGTTGATGCTTAACATGTCAGCTAAGAAGGACTGGAGGTGAAGCTTGTATTGGCGGGGTTCTAACAGTGAACAGTAGCGGGAACCAGTTATAGCTTCACGTACGTACCAAATGTACCCAAATATAGTGATCGCACCCAAGATTTCTTATTTTTATGAAGAATGAGAAGCAAGATATTTTCCACATCATCTCCCTTCGTACTGCTCATGTTGACAGAAGATAATCCTTTTTAAGTAACGAAGGAGGAAAGTCTGGCGAAAAATATCATGTGCAATAATGGAAAGAAGTAACAATCAAAGCTGACCACTGACTGGCTTAATACTTTCACGTGTGTTATCGCGGTGAACAAGAGAGCATCAAGGGCGCGTAAGGTGTGACTCTAATCAGTATAAGTCCTAAGGGAAGCTGCCCGTCGCCTTGTGTGCCAGTCAGTCAGGAGTGACTTACCTCCACCCAAGATTCTTTTTACACTAACTCGACTTTCCACAGCTCCCACGCCCTCACAACTCCGACTTAAGCAACTTCTTGAGTACTCTTGATTCATCACCCTCCCAGACTTAAAAGTTAAGTTAAAGCGATGAATAAGGGTAAAACCATCCACCATAATCTTCCCTCATCACTTGCTGCGATCTGACGCCACTGAAGAGTTACTAATGTCATTCCTCTCCGCTATTTCGTGACCTTAACCGAACATAGAACTCACGAACTCCTTTATCTACCTTTTTATCCTATTCCCTATCTTTTTCTTTTATAACCGTCCAGTTTTTATTCTTTGACTCCCGTGGATGACGTGCAACACAGTGGTGGTGTTGCGTCTCGACCGTGCTTCTAAATCAGACTCGAGAGCTTTTCGATACGTGATGCGAATAGGTCGTGGGGGATTGCATTATCTTATATTTATACTCGAAATGTCACCTGTACTGCTACTGCTACACTCTTTGAATGGCTAAGAAAAAGAGAGGTATGAAAGTGAAGAAGCTGAAGGTAAATATCAAAATGCATGGGTAGCATATGAGACAACAGTGACGGACAAAGAAATAAACAATGTCTGCAGAAGTGAAATGTAAGGGAATTGTAATCCAGACTTTGAGAGAAAAAACAAAGTTGAAGGTGGCCATGAACGGTACAGATTCGTGAGAGGTGACACGATGTTGTACAGTGAAAATATCGAAAGTTTGAAAGTGAATGGTGAATTTATGTTATAGACAAGAATACAATCAGGGAGGAAATCAAAGAGTTTTGGGAAGATATCTGGAATGAAAGGATCAATTGGGTAGAGGTAGAAATGCTGTGCTAAATAAATGCGTTGAGGTGGTTTGGTCATATGGAGAGAAAGAAGAGTGAAGAGTTATTAAAGAAAGTTATGCGAGTGAAACTGCTGGTGATATAATATAGGAGGAGATGAAGGCCAGTTGTAACGTGGAATGATAGGGTAAAGGAGTAGTTACATGAACAAGTTTGATGCTACAAGTGGACGGATTACATATGAATACATAAAAAGAACAGACACCAGAAGACATGTTGATCCGTAACTAGGATATCTGCTGGACTACATCCTGTTATCCTACACTACATGTAAGAGAACAAGATAGAGCAGTCCAGAACAATGATTGAACTAGCAAGGAGGGAGCGTGTGGGTACTCAGCGGTAATCATGATAGGTAAATGACAACTAACAAGTTACAAGTCATCTGTCATATCAAGACCATGATCAAGTCGTCGTGAAAAAAACAAAGAATAAACTAATCACACGCTATGAAGGAAGAGAAAATAAATAATCGGTGAGAAGAAGAAAAAAACTAGTGAATATAACACAAAGAAAATGATCCGTTACAAATACCCGAGCTCGTCCATTGATGATGATGATGATGCTCCCACCACCACCACAACAACAAGGAAGTCTGGTCGGCCACGCACTCACCAACACACCAACACCACTAACTCAACACATACTACATTGGTACTGCTCATACACCTTACCATGTGTGTACTCATCATTGGGCGAGACGTGCTGCTTCCCTAAACACCCACCTGTGTCCATCTGTTGGCCGAGGAAAGGTGAGGAGGCGTGTATATATATGTTTGTGTGTATGTGTGTGTTTGTCTTGCCAGCTGTTTCATGACACGTCACCTTGGTAATAAATAGTGTGGTGTGTGAGTGTGTGGCAGCCTCACGTGCATTCTCACAGGCTTGGAAGGTAATTATTAAGCTCCCGGAGGTATTTAAGAAGCATTGCATGTTTCTACCTCGAGATTTTTACGTTTCAGTATCACGAGTTTTTGTTGATATGAATTTTTATTTATATTTTTTTATATGGAAAAGAAAGGTAAAATTAATCAGTTCATTACTTAAATCTTCATGAATTAATTAGTTTGTCGAAACAGGTAATTGTTTTTTATTTAACTAAACAATCTTAATCTAACCTAATCCAACCCAACTGTTTTATATAATTTACTAATTGCTCACCCTAAGGTTATATATCCTTCGGTCCATCTTGGGAGAACTGTGTGTACATAATCACTTTGACATTATTACTTGTTGCATTGTTGTTAAGTGTTTGTGCCTCAACTCAACACACCATCACTTGTGTACCACTTCTCCCGCAGACACACACCCGGAAGAGTCAACTTCTCTGTTTGTGAGTCATGTTTTCTCTCTTCTACGGCCTCTACAAGTACCTGTTCAAGAAAGATGAGTTCTTTGTCCTCATCCTTGGTCTGGACAATGCTGGAAAAACAGTGAGTATCATGTGACTCACACCTGTACTGTAGGACAGGTGCTTGTGTGTGCTGTATATTCTTTATATCGTAATTGCTCGTTTTAAGCAAGTATTGTGTTCCTGGAGTGTTTGCATGTTTAAAATTTGTTACGTAAACATGATTTTCCCATATAGCGTAAATACATGTAAACTCATGTTATTAAAAAAAAAATCATGTAAATAAAACAAAAATACTGGCTTTTTTTACATCATGTTAAACCAGAAACAGGTATTTTAAACTTGGTGTAAAACAAGAGGTTACTGTATCTATATTATAGAGTAGAATTATCATTTATCCTCAAGTTATAAAGTGACACCACTCCATATGTGATTATTACTTTTTAAAATTTTATTTTGAGGTATCATTTTGACAAAGAAATAATTTCAATGTAATATTTTCAGGTAGTTAATTTATATCAGTACATCCACGAAGAACTTCAATTGATCAGCATTGAATAGAAAACTTGCTGAAGCTTTTAATATGTGAGAACATAACAAGAACACTTTATAATGTTAAAGATGGTTATATAAAGAGATACTGAAGAGTTTCAGTATTATGTATGATTACATGTAACTAATTTTAAGACTTTTTTTCTCTTCCTTCCTGAGTAGAGCCTTAAGTTTATTGAGGTCTTCACCATTACATTGTATTCAACGTGAGAAAGTTAAGACGATCATGATGTTTGTAGACTTACTTGGAGGCTGCCAAGACCAAGTTTACTCGTGGGTACAAAGGCCTCAGCCCCACCAAGATAACCACCACTGTTGGCCAGAATGTTGGTGGCATTTCCTACTCGGGGATCAAGTTGAGTTTCTGGGATCTTGGAGGCCAGGAGGAACTGCAGCCTCTGTGGGAGAAGGTAAACGCCGGGCGGGAGGAAGCTTTCTTCTTTGTCTAAATATTAAGGAGGCATTGACAGTGAGTACCATTCTTGTGCCTGAGTGGTGCAGTGGTTAGCATGTCTGACTATGAATCCGCTGGCCTGAGTTTGATCCCGGATGAAGGTAAACGGCGCGCAGCTCACCCAGCTGTTCATCCTCCCAAACAGGTTGGTAGATAAATGGGTACCTAGGGTAACCTGGGGAAGGTAAGCTGTGGAAAGTTGGATGGCATAGTGGCCCTGTGTCCCGGCGTAACAGATTAATTTCCACCACGGGCTCAAAGGCCAATGTGACTGGAGATGAGTGCCTGCAGCTATGTGTAGCTGCGCGCAGCTATAGCATGTGCCAACACTTTACTCTACCTTACCATTCTTGTGACTGAAAGGTGGTGGTGGGCCTGCACAGGTGAGGTGCACAAGAGTGTGATACTAGAGCATGCTGTTTGTTCTTTGTGTCTTGCATTTTGCCATCCGTATGTTTCTTGGTATCCTGAATGTGTTACCAAATATTTTGTCTATATGTTTTTCTTTTATAAGTTATCCTGCATTACCAGTTCAAAATGTTTATATTGATATGATATAATATAATATAATATAATATAATATTGATATAATATTCTGTCCTAACTTATATGTCCAAGCGGGTCTCATTCCCATTCTCCTTCCCATTTCCAATACAAGGCATTTTTTGCATATGTGTGTGTGTGTGTGTGTGTGTGCGTGCTTGCATATTTACCTAGTTGTAATATGGTGGGCCTGATCTACACTGGTGTGGTCCTGTATCCATACCTATATATGTCCAGTCTATCCCTTAGTTGATGTACATTCTTTGCCATCATCACCTCATCGTTCAGACTATTCCAATTATTTATACTTCTTTGGGGAAAGATGAACTTTTTTGTGTCATTAAAGCAAATTCCTTTAAGGAAAATTTTTGTCCCCCCTTGATCATTCTCAATATTAAATCTTTTCATTCTATTTCCTCCAGGTTGTTCATCAATTTATATGTTGTCACATTTTTTGTGTGTGTGTATGTCTGTATGTGTGTGTGTGTGAGTGTGTGTGTGGTTGATGACTCCCTCCCTGTCGCTCTGCCCACCACAGTACTACGCTGAGTGCCACGCCATCATCTACATGGTGGACTCGGCAGACAGAGAGAGGATGGAGGAGTCCAAGGAAGCCTTCGGTAAGCTGTCTGCCCCTTAGTGGTGGTTGGTTTTCATCAGGTGGTGTTGTAGTAGAAGAGAAGTTTTAGTTGTTAGTGTTGTTTTAATAGGATAAAGATGACTCTATATGAGATTAGGAGTATTGGGTAAAGCTTGTAAGTATTATCTTTTACTTAGCAACATATCTGAGCTTCATTTAGATTTAGAATGATTATTGGTGCAGTTTTTTCTTCAATAATTCAATTAAACATATTTACTTATTAATGACAAAAGTAAAATACTTTCATCCATATCAGACAGAATGATATCCAGTGAGAACCTGATTGGTGTTCCATTGCTGGTGTTGGCCAATAAGCAGGACATTCCTGAGTGTATGGGGGTGAGGGAGGTGAAGCCAATCTTCAACCAATCAGCTGACCTCATTGGGCGCAGGGACTGTATGGTGATGCCCGTGTCTGCCTTGACGGGGTGTGTACGACCTTACTTCATACATTCTATTCATTCTTTTGAGTCATTATAAAAATACTCACCATCATCTGCAAATTCAATGCTAATGTAGAAAACAAGTATTGATGTATTGACTATTATTTTTATATGTTTGTGATTAAGTGGTATATTTTATTTTCTCCAATGAATGTGTGGCATATGATGGAAGGATGATGAGTGAATTGCATGATAAGTAGTGTTGGCAACAGTGTGTGTCATCATATTATGGTTATAGTGTGTATAAGGAAAGGGCTGTGATGGTTATCTATTCCCTCACACCTTATTAACCTTCACATTATACAGCACTGACATCACTATCATCACAGTCTCACCATCATTACACCACTGTGTCATCATCTCTTACAAGATCTCATCTCACACAAGATATACATCATTCATCTTGCATAGATAGACGAAGGAAGTTACCAATAATCCCACATTCAAGGGTGGTCAGTCTCATATAACCAGTCATCTAGATTAAGACTTTCTTCCTTCATGTGTCTTCCACTGCCTCACGTAGATATGCATTTTACACGGCAGCAAAACGTCACTCAAAACCCTGAGATATTTTCCTCTGGTACAAACAAAAGGATATAAAAAAAACTGTAATATAGTTAACAGTTCAGTATGTTTGTGAGGATACCAAACATCTGTTGTGTTACAAGTACATATAAACGTTTATTTTATGTATTTTTAACTCCAAGTATATATGTTTCCATTTTTGTGCTTAAGAGAAAAATATTGTAGAAGTATTACCTCATGTTGTCTGTGTGTGTCTTCCTTCCTCAGTGCCGGAGTGGATGAAGGGATTGACTGGCTAGTGGAGTGCATCAAGAGGAACAGTGATGTGCGGCCGCCCCCCAACCATGACGACACGTGATGCTTCCACTCCTCACCTTATTATATATACTTACTGCAGGAACAAAAGTCTCTCACTCTCTCACACTGGCCAGGCATACCTACTATACTTCTCCTCATCTATTACTACAACTACAACTACAACAACAACCCTCTGTGAAAGCCAATCCTTCTGTGGGTCTGACAAGAACTGAACAGACGGTGAGGCAAGCAAGTAGATAGAGGAAAATTTCTCTTGTTGCTGATGAGTTGGTGTGGAAGGTTGGGGTGACTTGGTAATGTTGAGTCACTTGTTGGTTGGTTTGAACATTGTTTGTGGTAAGTTTGTGGTATTCCATTTGGAGATGTGTGAGGTTGGATTGGAGGGTATTTTAGTTTCTTGGTAATGTAAATTTGTTGAATATGATCTTTCATGTACAAATCTGAAATTATGATGAAGTGAAAGGAAGGTTTTTGAGACGTGTGCCTACTGGTGTGTGTGTGTGTGGCTGGATGGGTAGTGTGTAAGTGTGTAAGTATTGTTATGTCGTATCTATTGGATCACTATATTTTTGTGATGTTTGCATCACTTATCATGTATGTATTGACGCCATGATGGAGCATGAGGAAGCGGAGAACACTTGGTTATTTGCAGGTCTTGAAGGTAGGCTGAATTCTGGTTCACTGTATTACTTAGTTTTCAATTCATTGCTACTGAGAATCAACCTTAGTCTTTAGTTGTTGCTCCACTAATCTACATAACGAGACCATATATTCATGATTTTTCTTCAATGTTTGCAAGGTTCCTGCTGTTTGGTTTTAATGAATCTTTTGTTGTTGAATTCTTCAGTAAAGTATAATAGTCAGAGAAGAATTTTGATCCCTAGAAAATTACAAGGACAATAAAGTTTTTTGCACCTTAATGGTTTATGGCGTGAGGATGATTCAGTGTTGTATGCATTACTGAATCTTTGTGTTTGTCAGACATAGTTAGTTCCAGTATTAGATGCAACAGTCTTTTGAGTGACAGATGAACAAGTGTTGACTGCTGGAATATATTCTCTTACATATATTATTTTCTTGAAGGAGCTTCATCATGGGTATGTGATCTCTTTCTTTTTACAGAAAAATTAAGAACAATATAATGACAAGAATACATGTTGTTTTGTGTCTTTGATGGTTTGAAGTTTGAACTTGAATGCTGCACTTCAACTTGGGTAACATACATACTTTGTTATCCATATGGGATTACTGTATTGATGTGGAGTGCTGGAGTCATGTAATGATTCATTTTATATGTAAAGTTCATAAGGATATGCGTGAGTGACTGAATGCAAACTATGGTTTGTTTATAATTTACTAATGAATAGCATGTTGGGATAGAGTACAGTGACGCTGCCAGTCATGTTGTTCCATGTGTATAAATTTTATAGAAAATACATGCATATACATATATATGTATGTGTATATAGATATATATAAGTTGTAAGGGCAAGACATTGGTGGTGAGCAGTAGTGAATGAGTACAGGTGTGGCAGGTGAGTGGTGGAGGCAGCATAATGCAGCCTACACTGCACACCTTGCTGCTTAGCCCTGAGCTGAGGCAGTGCCGTGCTGCTACAGTGAAAGGTTAGGCCTTATTTTATATGAATAGTTTTATTTTGTGTTTGAGGACCAAGCATGCTTCTTGTCTACCCCAGCAGGTGTGAGTTGTGTTGGGCGTGTAAGTCCCTGCCACCACCAGGAGGCACTCATGTCCTCAGGTAGGCTGTAGGTGGTCTGGGTTGGCAGGTTCCCTACATGCTAGACTCAACAGGAAAGAAAGAATTGTCACACTACACTGCCCTTAACCACCTGAACCTCTACACTAGGACTAAGGCGGGGTAGGTAATCTCAGTGGCAGGTTGCAGTTGTGATGTTTTCTGTTTTGGAGTAGATTAATTTCATTTGTATTGCCATCTTGGAGTGTGTGTGTGTGTGTGTGTGTGTGTGTGTGTGTGTGTGTGTGTGTGTGTGTGTGTGTGTGTGGCTGGGTCTCCCTTCCTGGCTGTGCAATAACCCATTGTTTCCAAGAGTACAAGAAAGTTCA
Organism: Cancer borealis; assembly: GCA_036785275.1. Lineage (NCBI taxonomy): Eukaryota > Metazoa > Arthropoda > Malacostraca > Decapoda > Cancridae > Cancer > Cancer borealis. Next base: position 17,079 of record JAXIVD010000549.1, on the reverse strand, counting down.
AGCCACACCAGGCTGGGACTGTCACCTACATTTTTATTTTCAACAATCACCTTATTTTGTCCTCTGAAGTGTGATAAGTCTCCACTTCTACTTCATTTTCTAGAGTTGAACTGCAATGATATTATTAATGTAATGATTGTAGTGGGGAATCAGTGCTACATAATGCTTATGAAAAAGAAAGTTTTATATGACAGGTCTGTTCTGCATTATCAGCATTTGGTTCTCTTCCTTTTCCTCCTAAACCTCTAGGAAGGAGACGCCACAGGAAACGGTGTCAGACAGAATAGAGATGCATATATATATATGACATCTCAGGTTCTAAGAATGACTTGTGTTGCAGGCTCTGTTTCAAATGATGCAATCATTTTCATTCATGTACTGCAATCAGTTGATATCAAAGTAATTATTACAGTAGTAGTTATTATCATTATTATTATTGTTGTTATATAAGGTATAACTTATTTAATAAATTGACATTTTGGCTGTGATTTAATTCTAAACTATTATGTATGATGTAAATTTATGCATTTTACTTGGAGGTCTGCGGTGGGGCTGCAATAATGCTCCATTAATCCATGCTGTTTGTTAAAGGCGACCAGAAGGGAGGGAGTGAGGGGCCTTGGAAGCTGCCACTCTGTATTTTCTCCTTCAGAAAGATGAGGCTCAGAGGCGGAGAGGAGACTAATGCCTCCCTGAGCCTTAGTTGCCTTGTCTTTAAGAGGCACAAGCTGGCTATGTATATGGATGGATAATGTCAGCACACTGATGCACTGATGTGTTCATCCACAATGATTTTTAGAGAACATAAAGAAATGCATGCAGTCCTATACACTGTTGCCTTTGTCTAGTTGCAGAGTGAATAAATACTCCATACGTGTCAGTTTATATAGGTTAATAGTGGGCCGGGTGGCTGTGTGGGACGGTGTTGGTGGACTATAGGTTGTGAGTTTGATCCTGACTCACGGCAGCTTGAGAGAGATAGCATTCTCATCAACTCTAGCAGAACTATATGGTTAATAGCTACTTTGCTCGGAGAGATTATATTTCTTTTTTAATGCATGTTTCAGAGTAGCTAAAGGAACATGGAAAGGTGAGCAACAACCAAGAAGTATAGAGTGGCTACCTGCCAGACCAAAAAATCTACAGGGCAGTTATAATGCAAATCTGAATAGATTTGGTAGTAGATGGGAGGAGTCTGCTGTCAGACTGCTTAATGCTGACAGTATATGCTGAGTAATAGCAGCAGCTGGAAGAAGGAAAAGAGGTACAGAGAAGTGGAGTTTTTTGTGATAGATACATGTCTAACTAAGGTATATCTTGGCACAGGGAAGTAATGGTAGTATAGTTTCTTATTGAAAGGTATGAGTTCTCTAGGTGGGTGTATTTGATATCAAAATTAATCAATTAAAAATTAAGACTACTGTATCTTACAATGAGGTTCTTAGACATAACATATTCATAAATCATAGGTTATAAGATGAGTAAGGACGCCTTGAGGTGAGTGTCAGGCTCCAGGCACTGAGGTAACACCAGGGCTGGATTAAAGGGGTGGGGTGGGAGGCTACTGGGGCTATAGCTCCATGGCCCCCACAAAATATAGGCCTTCAAGTTTTAATATACTAAATAATAATTATATAATGAAAAATTAACTAAAGAATGTTGCAGACTGGCGAAAACATTCCTCAAAATACTCCCAGAATTGCCCAGCTTATATACTGTACCGTAGGGCCGCCCAATGCTGTGCCCCCGGAGCCCACAGCTGTTGCTCCGGCCCTGACCGTAACACTGTTGTGGATCAGGGAACACCACTAACAAGGAATGTATTGTGTTTCCAGGAACATTTCATCATTCACAGGTGCTGGTCACTGCCTTCTTGAATTCATGGGGATAGATTCTACGTCGCTAGAAAGTCCCATCTTCTTGAGTATGACTAGCATGCTCACAGTGCCCAGCAGCACCCCCAGCGCCAGCATACCCATTGCCATGCCCGCCATGTCCCCTGGAACACCAACCATCAAGGTGAGATCACATGTAATGAACCAAACTAAACTATCTTAATCTTTGTGACCACGTGTTGTGTTGATGTTGTAGTCGTAGTATGATTGGAGGTGCGCATGTTGGGAGGGTTGTAATGTGTCCTCCTTGTATTGATGTGTCAGGTGATAATAGAAGGGAACTAAACCTTGGTGATGATTCATAGGTTAACCAAAATAACCTAATAGTGGAAATACTGGTTTTGGATGAGTTTTTGTGGCAAGGATGCTATGATAGATAGCATTGTGGTGAAGATTTAATTGTACAAAAATATGTAATGGCACGTAATACGACGGATGTGAAAGCTCGAGTTTCGTGATTATCAATTTTGTGACGAAACGTGCCGAAGATTTTTTTTTTTTTCACAGCAAGTATTAAAATTAATTTATTCTTTATTCTTGCTTGAATAATTTGACATTTGCTTACACTTAAAGGAATTGCGTACTTAATTGATGCATCTTTGTACAGCTTAACATATCAACGTTCTAAAGACATAGATACTTTGATTCAAAGATTATTAGGCTTTCATTCTTTGTAGTGAGAGAGGAGCCTTGTAGTACACACTGTCACTCCATCATAACACTATTACAACTCAGTCATATCTTTCACACCTTCCTACTCACCTTTATTCAACCTTGGGAAAATAGTAAGATGCTTAAAAATTTGGTCAATGATTTGGTAAAGAGAAAAGGTGAAATTTCCATCATGATATTAGTGGGAACGAAATATATAATAGGACATTTGAGCCTTGCAAAAATTAAGTCGCTAAGTTGTAAATTTCCGTTAGCATACAATTTGTTCTTACCTTAATGAGGGAATAGCCCTTACCTGGTGAATATATTTTCTCGGAACTGCTTCTCACCCATTGATGCATCTCTATTAAGAAAGAAGCGATGGAACCCTTAATTTCACTGCCTTCTCTTTTCCCTCCCTCCTTGGTTACCGTCTGAGGCTGGTCGTCGCGGGAGGGAGGGTGGTCTTGCGGGACAGACTCGAGGTCGTGTATAGGTTGGTACTGCGTGTTTCTAGATTGGCAGTCCTCATACATCTCCTGAAGGCTGTCTTTTACGGGCCTCATTAACTCAGGGATCTGCGGGAAGGAGAGATGATGGTGATGGTGGTAGTGGTCTTGTGAATCTGAACGAAACTCCACATGAAGAATTTTTGTTATGAGTGTTCTTATTAATCTTGAGTAATGCGTGTATATTTGTGTAACGTAGCAACTTCTTGTGATTTTCTTTTCTTTCTATGTCTACTGCTTATTTAACTTGGTAAAGATATTAATTCCAAAATGACAAAAATATAAAATAAAATAAATAAATAATAGTGCCCCTGATAAACGAAGAAAAGAAAATGTATGAACTGTAGTGATATCTATGGTTGATGGACTAATACAAAATAGAAACACGGAATTTTATTTTCTTCGTATTGGCACAATGACGTCAAACGATGAGAAAGACGGGAACACAGGCCTCGAGTAGCACCTGTGTAGTCCTAATGGTTATGCAGTTAAATGACAACAACCTGTTCGACCGCAATCCTGGCCGATATTGACGGGCCACAAAATTGGAAATACATATGGTAGATTATGCAATTTGCTTTTTGATATGTTGTAAAGTTATATAATAATATAAGTTTTAAAAAGAACTCATGGAAATTTATTGCATTTAGGGGCTTAAAGATGTTGTATTTGAACTATTTTTAAAGTAAATAGTTGGTTGTAATATATCGCACATCCATGGATCCGCGCCCAGATCCTAGTGGGTGTGTGTTGTGTGCGTCCGTGTGTCCCCTAACTTGGCGGCACGGCGGCCACACACACGCACTCCCGAAACTGTTTTTTCCTCAACACGTATAACTGCTTATTTACTGATGTTGGTGTAAAGTCTGCACCAACACCAGTCAGTCTACACTATAGACTGACCAGAGTCCGCCACCACCACCTGACATTCAGTGATCATTACGAAAACTCCAACGGGCTCGTGTGTCACCTCCGGGGGCGCGATAGATCAACAACAAACAACATATCGCACATCCTTTATCGTAGCCTAATTGTTTGTTTCATCTGTTAATGATCAACTTCATATCCTTACAATTTCCATGATGCATAACTTGCTTTTGAATGACTGTTTTCTCCATAACGTATAAGATAGAACAATAACTCAATTCTTGTATCATATCAAAGAATTCGTTCCGTCATTGTTATTAGATTACCAGCCTACTGTTATCACTTAAACTCGTGCACCCTAAGCCTATACTTTATGTTGTGTTTATACCTTGTTTGCCATTCACCATCTTCACGTATACCACTCACCCCATGCTCGTCGGTAATCACAATGGCTAAGTTATCCATGGATTCTTTGAGCTGATCCACCACCTGGTCCAGCGGCTTGCCCACGTATACAGGCAGCTCCATGTCCACTTGCGGCTGATCCACCAACGTAAACTCGTAGAAAAGTCTGTCTTGGGTCTCATCGAACTCCACCTAAAAGGGTAGAAAGGGTTAAAAAAAAAAAATTTTTTTTTCTGTGTATATCTTGTAATTGATATGTGTTTTCTCTATCTATCTATTTATCTAGCTATCTATTTCACCTGGCTGTGCTGTAACCTGATGACGGGCACGTGAAGGTAGAGGATGAGACTGTCTCTGATTTCCGTAGTGAAGAGCGTCGGGTTGGCTTCCAAGTAGTTCCTGAAGGTGCCGGGGAAGGCCATCTGGAACCTCCTGATGTGCAGGTGGCCGAAGAAGCAAGGCGTGATGTCGTACACACTATCAAAGGGAAGCCGCTCCTCAAACCTGGTGGTGGTGGAGGTAAGGAGTCATGGAGATAGATAGATAAATAGATAGAGATAGATAAATAGATAGATATATAGAGAGAAAAGAGAGAATTATATAGAATGGTGACTTAGTTAACTGATTTCTAGTGTGACTTGTAAAACCGTGAGCTTATTTTGCTATAGCGTTCCTCCTCCTCCTCCTCCTCCTCCTCCTCCTCCTCCTCCTCCTCCTTCTCCTTCTCCTTCCTCTATCTATGTATTTTCTCATCTCTTCCATCCATCTGTCTGTACTTTTTTTTTTATCCTTTCTTTCTCTGTCTCTTTCTTTATCTCTTTCCATTCACGCTTTCTTTCCTCCATTAATTTATTTTTGTCTCCTTCCTTCCTTCCTTCCTTCCTTTATTCCTTCCTTTCTCTCTTCCTTTCTCCTTCCTCTCCTTCCTTCCTTCCTTTATTCCTTCCTTCCTTTCTTATTTTCTCCTTCCCTCCTTCTTTCCTCAACACATTGCTTAATTGCCTTCACATCCTTTGCTTTACCTTCCTCCACTTCCTTCTTTCACCTCCTGTTCAGATTCACCCCAGATTAGATAGTGTAGTTTAGTCTCTATCACAAACAGCCTCGTAAGGGCCAGTAGGCCTGTTGCTGTTTGTTCTTCCTATGTGTTCCTGTGTGTTCTCCTCCTCCTCCTTCTCTTCCTTTCTGAAGTAAATGAGAATCAAATCTCTACCTGAACAACAGGTGCAGTATAAATCCTACTGGTCTGTGTCTACTGCATCAGTTCCCATTTGATATGAGACCGCAACAATGGCTTCAAGATACTTGACAAACGCTTTATAACTAACGAAGCCAAGTATTTTTTCTTCAATCGAGTCGTAAATATATGGAATGGACTGCCCCCAAACGTCGTCAACTCGAGCACAATAGAAACTTTTAAAAATCGTCTCGACAAATATCTTGAAAGTAATCCTCGGCTGGCAATGTTCGTTACAGAATAATTATAGACAACTTCAAATCGTAAAGATAATTAAGGGATTCATGGTGTAGAGTGAATCAGACTAGTGGGAGACTGCAGCTGTTGGTTGTCAGGGTACGGAGCGATCCCTTGATCTGAAGTAAATGAGAATCAAATCTCTACCTGAACAACAGGTGCAGTATAAATCCTACTGGTCTGTGTCTATTGTACCAGTTCCCATTTGATATGAGATTGCGATTTTGTGCCAGCATTAATGATAGTCCATTATAGTATAGTATAGCATAGTATAGTATCCTCTTTTTTTAAATTAATTAATTAATTAATTAATTAATTTATATATATATATATATATATATATATATATATATATATATTTTTTATTTATTTATTTATTTATTTTTTTTTTTTTCCCCACACTTTCCTCGAAAATGCCATGTAGTTTTTCTATACTACATGGTATATCTTATTTTCCTGCCAGCTTCGGCTGGAGGGATGGGTGGGAGGGGAGGAGCCTTCCACTGTACTATCCTTTCTCTAATTCAAGTAGTTAGTGTAGCGTAGTTATAACAAACAGCCTTCGCAGGGACCCTAGGGTCTGTTGCTGTTTATGTTCCCTTGTATTCCTCCTCCTCCTCCTGCCGGTACTGACTTGAATATGTTTTCCTGTAGGTTGATGATGATGTCCTCTGGTAGCTGATCACTCGAGAAGTCTTGGTGTACTGAGAGCAACACAGGCACTGGAAGGTCGCCCCCGGCCACCCCCGCGTCCTCTGACCACCCGGACTGCAAGGGAAGAGGAGAGGATCACGAAAGGAGACAAAGGTAAGTGTGTGTAGAGACCAAGAAGGAGGATGATAGTAATTCCTTGCTTACTTATTAATAGGTATATGAAAAAAGTACAAACTAGACTAACTTAAAAGGTTCATTTTTTGGTTGTCTTCCTTAAACCTGCTTACCATAACCTGATTTCAGTTTCTCTTCCTTAAACATAATTACCGAAACCTAGTATACTTATATTACGATTATCTTTTGTTTTGATTATTTGCTATTATTCACTGTCAAGGGAGAAGAGGTACACATAATATCCCTCTTTTACTAGCATTGGTTCATTATTATAAGTAAACGTTTCATACACTCTGTAGAAGACGTCGTACCTGTAGGAAGTAAATCTCGTACAGGAAAGCTTCTTTAATCGTGCTGTTGTCTAAATCGAAATCCATGTGACCAACCCACACGTCGCAGGGCAGACCACGAGCGTACTTCTGTTAACGGGGTGGAAGAAGGGGAGGTGTTGGTTAGGTTAGGTCAGGTTAGGTTAGGTTAATGAGGTTGTGGGGTATTGATATTAGCGTCAAAGTTGTTGGTGGGTAAGTCGGTTAATTGAGGTGGGTTGTGGAAAGTGTATGTGTGTATGGGTGGTGATTGTTATGGTGTGGTGGAGGGTGAGGATAGAGGAAGGAGTGAAATGCAAATAGAAAAGGAAAGAATGATTGAGTAGGTATTATAATGTTGGGGATGGGTTTTTTCTCTTTTTTTGCGATATTAAAACACACTAAGCAAAACAAAAAAACACACATTTCATCAAATATATTCGTAACTCATTCAATTCTGCTCACATAAATAATACCTTAATCTAATCACAAACCTTTCTTTTCATCCCTCATTTTTTTTTTTATCATAATTGCATTTAAGAGGTTCTAATCCTTTATACTCCCTCATTAGTACACACATACACAACACCTTTCTTTTCATTCGTCTATTTTATTGTTATCATTTTTAATCATAAGTGCATTTAAGAGGTTCCAATCCCTTATAATCCCTCATTAACACACACACACACACACACACACACACACACACACACACACACACACACACACACACACACACACACACACACTTACAACGCCGTGATAGGTAAGGTTGGCTGCGTCCGTAATCCCGAATAGGAAGAGTGGGTCCTTAATGGTGTAATGGCCGTCAGGGGTCGTTATAGTGTCGTAGCCGTCGCCGTTGAGTGGTATGGTCGTGCAGTTACCGAGGCTCTTGTTAATGATGTACTCGACCCCCGCTCTGAAGTCCTGGAAGATTGTTGTTGTTGTTGTTGTTGTTGTTGTTGTTATTGTTATTGTTGTTATTATAATTGTTGTTGTTGTTGTTGTTGCTATCGATGTTGTTGTTGTTCAAGTAATTTGTATCCATGAACGTTTAGTCTACTTTTTTGTTTACTATATCCAAGTTGTGAAAGAGGGAGGAGGAGGAGGAGGAGGAGGAGGAGGAGGAGGAGGAGGAGGAGGAGGAGGAGGACTGAGTCAATTGAGGGTAAGACATAAAATGTTTTAGAATTTAAATTTTGGAGTAGAAAGAGTATGAAAAAAAGAAAAAAAATGCTATATAGTAAAAGGAGGACAAGGAGGAAGGAAGAAAATGGATCAGTGATAGGAGGAGAGGGTGATGAATGAATGAAGCAGCGGAAGGGAGGATAAACTCGAAAAATGAAGTACTATAAGAGGAAAGAAGGGAATGAAGAAGAAGAAACTAAAGATGATGGTAGATATAAAATGCTAGAGGGAACAAGGGAAAAGGGAAGTGATAGAATACAAAAACAATCAAAACAGGAAGGTGGAGCAGTAGATAAGGATAAAGGGAAGGGGAAGGTGGAGAGGTGGAGGAGGAGCCTGTGACACTCACCTTGATAACAGCCACTTGTGTAGAACCAGCAATGGCAAACTCCTCTGTGGCCGGATTCGTCATGGAGTCAGCACGAGTTAACTTATTATAAAAATCATACCAATTCTGTCGAGGAAAAGATCATATTAGGCTAGTTCAAGAAAGCAAAAAAAAAAAAAGAAAGAAAGAAAGAAAGAGAAAACCACCCTTCACCCTCTCCCTCAAACTCAAAGACTGGAAATACTGTCTTACCTTCACTGTGGATACGTATTCTTGACGTGATTTGCTGGAAGTCTGGGCAGTTACTTCAACCCTCATGGAATAACCGGTGGACAGGCGGTTGGGTGGCTTCCTTCCTGATGGAATGCCTTCACAGTACACGCTATTGGGAATCTGCAACACGGTATCAGGTATGAAACAGTGTGCAGGGGTGGTGAGGGACGCTACAAGAAGCCTTAGGAAACAGGACAGGTGTGTAGTAGGTAAAAGGTGTGTTAGGAAGCGTGACAGGTGTGGTGAAGGACGTTACAAGAAGACTTGGTAAACAGGACAGGTGTGTTATGAAGCGTGATAGGTGTGGTGAGGGACGTACTAAGGGCTCCAGAGAACAAGACAGGTGTAATAGATGTGACAGGTGTGTATTTACGTGAACAGGTGTGTCAGGGAACGTGATAAGTATATTAGTAAACTGCAGTGTGTGTGTGTGTGTGTGTGTGTGTGTGTGTGTGTGTGTGTGTGTGTGTGTGTGTGTGTGTGTGTGTGTGTGTGTGATGGAAACTGTATATAAGTAATTAAACAGGTGTGTTGGATGTGTCAGGTGTGCTGGGGAAGAACATGGCAGGTGTATGTAGTCTATTAAGAGAACATTACATGACAGTCAAAAAGGGGGAGAAAGAACAGTAAGAAAAAAACACTCATCAAAAGGTATTAAGTATATAATGAGAACCAGATGTCATGAGAGAGAAAAAAAAGAAAAATTAACACGGAAACTATAGAGAACATCCATTACGTATAGGAAATAACATTAAGAATAATTAGAAAGGAAAAATGTTAAGATAATTAATAACCAACATCACCTCAAAAGCCCATCGCATGTTCTGTAGGTCAGGGTTGTCGTCGAAGA
>JAXIVD010000549.1:0-2500 GCA_036785275.1 Cancer borealis | reverse complement strand
CCTTCCTATCCTTACAAAACAAGAGAGAGGCAGAAAGCAAACATTTTTAACATTAATATCATTTTCATTCTATTCTATTCTTTTTTTCTTATTTGTTTTTCATTTGTGTCACTTTCTTGCATAATACTTCCGTCTTATAGCATTTATGAGGGAAATAAAAAGGGGAAAAAGCCTTATGTCGTAGGAATTACTTACAAATAATTACCTATGAATATAATTACATATAGTACACATATACGCCTAAGGTTATACTAGCTCGCTTATCAGGTTATATCTTTTATTATCTATGCTTTCAGTGCTTTAAGTCTCGTCGATTCGCTTTTGTTTGGTGCTGATAAAAAGGTTGATTCATTGTTGCTTCCTGGAATCTGTACAAGGCTCACCCTAACCTTAACACTGATCGCAGGGAAAGTTTACCTGACTCTTCCTAACCAGTTGTCGCGTCGAATGTCCGCCATTTTGAAAAATTATTATATATTCTATTTAATCACCAATTATCGGCGCCATGAAGACATTCACATATTTATTAACACCGCCATTATAATCCCGAGTAATTAGGGATCAAATTGAGTATAGAATATGTGTTGTGAATAATGAATGACCGTAATAATGGAAGCAAGATAAGGTGACCACATTGTGTCATTATGGAAAAGACTCCATGACGACAATTTATTGGTAATTATTTACATTATTACACTTTTATTTGTTATTTTATTTGCTTGATTTAGAGACCAATTAGGGGAACATTGCAGGTTATATATATATATATATATATATATATATATATATATATATATATATATATATATATATATATATATATATATATATATATAACACACACACATACTGCTCCTCCCCTTTCTCTGACCGTGGTATTAATGTGATTGTTCTTATATTACAGCTGCCGCCATTAGACTACTACTACTACTACTACTACTACTACTACTACTACTACTACTACTACTACTACTACAAGGGTCGTTGCGTCACAGCCTGGCAGGGGCGTGGAGTCTGTAGCCATTATGCCTCCCGCCCATCCTTGTCTTGGCAGGGACGGACAGGGGGCAGAGGGCGCGCAGGGATCTCTCCACGCCCCTGTCACGTGTGTGTGGCGCGGCGCCCCCACCACCCTACCAGAACATCCACCGAGGGAACGCCGCCCACTTTGGATTATAAGGTATGTGTGTATTTCTGTTTGTATGTTTGTAGGTGTGTATGAAAGAAATTTATAGTAAGGTGATTTTTTGTTTTTTTCGTTTTTCTAATTCTTCGAGGACTTTCCTGATGTAACTCGCTTGCTTTCTCTTGCTCTTTCTCGTTCTCTCTTCCTTCTTCCCTCCCTCCCTCCCTCCCTCCCTCCCTCCCCCAGCCCGCCTCCCCCGCCCTCCATACACACATACATGCGGTACACGTATACGCCCAAAGTACACTATCTTATCAGGCTGCATTTTTACCATCTATGCTTTCAGTGCTTTGGTTCTCGTCGATTTGCTTTTGTTTGGTGCTGATAAAAAGGTTGATTCATTGTCCTTACGTCAGCCGCCCACGGGAAAATAAATGAAGAGATTTACGTCAAAGTTACTATTATTGGTGTCAAATAATCTCCGTGTTTTATATTAAGGTAGTGATTTGTAAGTTTAAACAGATTCAGAGGTAGTTTATAGACCGTCTTTTGTTTTAATCAATATATATTTTCACTTGTTGATTGAAAATTTATTACTATTATTTTGTACTGATTGAAATTTTATTACTATTATTTTGTCCTATTTAAATTAAATTATAATTCTATTTAATTTAATTCAATCACTCCTTAATTCCTCTCTCTCGTTTCTCCTCTTTTTTCTCTTTTTCCTCTTTTTCCTCTTTTCTACTCTCTAGCATTCTTTTATTTTTATTTCATTTGCTATTCCATCTTTTTTCCTGTCTTTTCATGTCCTCTCTACTCTCTTCCTGTTCCTTCTATTTATATATATTGTTTCTCTTTCGTATCCTTCTTTCTCTCTCTCTCTCTCTCTCTCTCTCTCTCTCTCTCTCTCTCTCTCTCTCTCTCTCTCTCTCTCTCTTTACTTCCTTCCTTCCTTCCTTCCTTCCTTCCTTCCTTCCTTCCTTCCTTCCTTCCTTCCTTCTCTCACTCTCTTCCCTCTTCGTATCACGTAAATAATTTCTTAACCAAACAATCATATTTTGCTTCTACTTCATCTATCTTATTTTCCTCACCTCTCTATTTCCCTCAACTAGTCCACCTCCTCCTCCTCCTCCTCCTCTTCCTCCTCCTCCTTCGGGTACTCACCACAAGAATAATTGAAAGGGTAACAAACTGGTACTACTGTCCTCCCGTCCGGTACCCAGTGTAAGGCAGCGTCCACAGTGTCCCCGGTCCATTTAGCAGCAGTCCCCACCATCACCAAGAACAGCACTAGTAGTAGGGAGGACATGCTTACCGCTTCACCTCACACTCACTTCTAATGCCTCACTATTGTATTGGTGTATATCTCCC